>ML267004.1:557-67116 GCA_005239495.1 Nicotiana undulata | reverse complement strand
TTCCGATGAAGCCCGTTCATCTTCTCCGGCTGGTTCTCTCACCGGAAACCATGGCCCCCATCATCTCCTGGTTATTTGTTCACCTCGCACCGGTCCAGTGACACCCTAAAGCCCTCAGGCGAACCTGGAGCGGTTCACTCACCTCTCATGGTCCCTCATGCCACTTTCCGGCCATCCCCGACCGTCTGAGTAAAAGCTACGACCTTTTCGGCTAAAGCCGGCGACATCTTTGAGGTTTTTCTTACTTCTATGGGTCCCACGAAACCCTAACTCCTATATCTCTTCGATCTTTTCTAGATCTGCCTTAGATCTATGTATATTATGAAGCTTTTACATGTTTTCTTTGAACAAAAACTCTTCTACTTTGAACGAGCTTTCACTTCAAAACTAGGGTTTCATAACCGCCCTTTAAAAAATGATTTTTTGCTTCTGTTTAAATGTCATTCTATGATTCTTTTATTATTCAACGATTTATTTAAATTTTTCTTTCGTTTTAACTTACTTTACTGAAAACCTTAGTCTTTCCCCAAATTCTGAGTCGCTTTTGTGACTGATATGTTTGTTTAAATGCACGAACTCTTATCTCTCATAGATGTTAAGCTTCTCTGCGATTTTTATCCTGTTGTTACTGTTAAGGTTTATGATCTCTGTGTTTCTATCATGTTCAATTCTATTACTTTGTCTCTGAACTTATGTGATTCTTATCTTACCTAGGGTTTTCAAACTTCTACTGTTCTCCACTACTTGCCTAGGGTTTCGTTGATTTTGTGCATTGCTTAACAGACTTGATTACTTGTTGTATCGACCCTTACATAGTATTCTCTATTGATTCTATTGATTTCCCTCAGAGCTGTGATATCTTTTCTCAAAGTTGTAACTCGTATGTGTTTTCCTTAGAACTTTACTGATTTTGAATTACTTCCTTACATGTGAGATGCTTTCCTTAGTTAGCACTGATCCCCTGTGATTTTCAGTCTCATCCGTGATTCTTTGACTGATTTTCAGAACTAAAATTGCATTTTATCATATTTATGTGCTTAAATATGCTTTCAACTATTTGACATATACTTTCCTTATTTGGAGTATTCTGTATTCAGCCTTATTACATGCCACATGCTTTAATATGGTAAAGTCAGTCTTGAATTGATCCTTTTCCTTATTTATTACAACTTGTATCCGTTTGAATCCCGACTCCCTAATTAAAGGGAGTCCTGACATTGATTGATTCTGATTGACATTGTTTCCATAACTATGTGTAATTAGCACTTCTTACCTTATTCTTCTGCCTGTTTTAAACTATAAATACATCTTCTCTCTTCTTAGCATGACACGAACAAGAGAATGTTCAAAACTCTCTTACACACACAGACATAGACACACAAAATTGATTTTGTGCACTCTCTTTCACAACAAAGAACTTTCACTGTGCATCTCTTACCCTTGCTTGCATTACTGCTTTCTTCATCATACTGGTATGCCTTGATTTAATCTTCAGTCATCCAAACCAATATGTTTCTATTCATAGTTGAGTTCTTGACATTTCTTATATGTTTCTACTTGTGTTTCTGCTGTTCAACATGCAATTAGAACTCTGAATCTCTTTTACTTATCTACTGTTACCTTATCCTGCATGCTCAATATGTCTCTCTACACTCAGCCTTTGTTCTTTATGTGTATCCCCAAGCCTATGTCTAATATGTTAGTCCAGTCATGATGTTAGTTGTTTAGCTGATATGTTGCTCTAATTTGACACTTAGTCTATCCCTTGGACCCTTAGAGAACCCTTTTAATTATGTTTATGTGTAAGTTGTTTGCCTCACAGGCTGTGTACTTGTCCCTCAAAACCCCTCACCCTTGTTTGTGATGTTGGACCACCATGGGTCCCCTGTGTGATGCTTGCTTTGTCTGCTTGAATTGTAAATTTTTTTTCAACAACTGAATCTCTTATTCTAAAAAGCTGATTTTTTATTAAAAGTCCCTCTTCTTTTCAAACTATTTTTTAACTATGTTTTACTTAAACTCCCTGAATCATGAGCATATCTCACTACTCCTAGTTTCTTAAGTTCATCCCCCTTCGTGTGAGCACTTCCTTGGGGACCATTTGAGTACCCATTGAACTCTGACACACAAGGCTGGCATTCCTACACTGCACTTACTCATTCTTGGCTAGGGTACCTGGGTGTGAGCACTGCCTGGGATCCTCTGAGGTCCTTAGGAACTCTGACACACCTGGGGCTTATGAAAGGTTATGGCATATGACATTAGGACTTGGAGACTTGGGCCTATTTGTAGGCTCCCTATAGTGTAACTTCTAAATTTTCTTATTTACATATGCAATTCATGCAATACTCGTCTGTAATAACTAATTGTAAAACGATTCTGGGGCTGAATAGTGACATGGGTGGGGAATATGCATGCTATAGTGTAAGTATGAGTAGAAACCATGCATGTAGGTTTACTTTTCCTATATACGCAATAGTCACCATGCTTAAGATAACATGTCACTCATGCATTAGATACCATGATAATTAGGTTTATTTCTTTCAGCATCTCATTACAATTGTATTCACTTAGAGATCATGTCCACATGATAAATAACAACAAAAGTGGCTGTTACAATATTGCTGCTTCAGCTTTCTCATAACTGCATCACCTAGAAACCTTGCTTTTCTAGGATAAGTAATAACATTAACAACTATCCAAATCTTTCATTAGAGATCATGTCCCTTAAGATATCATTTTTCAGCATGTTATTTATGCCAAATCCTGTGATTGAAAACGTACTTTGCATGAACACCTAGAAAATTATGTATTAGATTCAGCAATCTAACAAAGAATCGGATTTCCTGTGAAATGCCTGCTTTCTGTTTAAGTCAATATGTGTTAATAAATGGACCTCTCTAAGATAAGTTCTGACTCTGAAACTGCACATGCATTTAGAACATCGTGTATAGGTATTGCACCATTCTTCCCCCTTGTTTGCATTTAGATACCATGTCTTTTAGGATTGCATTCACATTCGCTTAACACTCACCCCCCCCCCCTTATCCTGGTTAAAAATTAAAACAGACTCACCCCGCTTAACAACTATTTTTCTAAACTGGAAACTGAAACAGCATAACTGGAGCAGTTTAGGTACGCCTAGGAAAGCCTTAGGTTTTAAAACTTGTTAAAATTGGAAACCTATTCCTTTATGTGTACTGTTTGGCTAAAATCAACATTTAGAAACTGGTACAGTTCCTTCTCTAAAATCAGTGATAAACTGCCTCGCTACTGTATTCTCGCCTAGACATCATGCATTAGGATCTGAAGTTAAAAGACCTTATGTGTGTTTGAGTCGTGCTGATATGTGCATAACTTGTGGAGGAATATATGGGCCTCATATTTTCTTCTATGTGTTTTTCCATATTTGTAGTCCTAACTGTCTTTAATTGTCGTTTAGAATTTTGTCCTTTAAACCTAGGGGTTCAGCCTAGTACTTCCCTTTTAGGATAGTAGTCCTAGCCTCCTCCGGGACTGATAGGATGGGACGAGTAATAGCACGCAATAGAGTTCGTGACCAACACACGTTTTAAATACCTTCACGGGGTGGGAAAGGGTAGAATATGGATATGATGACCGATGCGCTAACACCACGTGTATCCCCTCTTTGAGGAGTGACATACCGGGTATTGCATTGATGTGATCCATATTGTTTCAAACCTAGGATGTCTTTCTCTCAAATGTCTTCCTAGTTCTTTCCAAAAGTTAGTAACTCCAATGCTTATTTGAAATCCCCTCTTATTTGAGCCATTACTTGCTACTTGCTTAGTGTACAAATTCACGAAAACCATTTGGCCGGGAACCACAGTTGTGGATCCTGAGGGGTGCCAAATACCTCCCCCTTGGGATAATTTCAAGCCCTTACCAAATCTCTGGTAATGCAAACTAGTCTCATGAGTTAATCCATCTAGGTGCCCTAACGCACCTTTAAAATCGTTAGGTGGCGACTCTTCTTTTAACCCTCTTCCTTTAAAAAGAGTTGTCAGAATGTCATAAACCCAATCTCCGCTTAAGGGAAAAAGGGGGCGCGATAGATAATAAGTGTTGGCTTGCCTGACAACGGTGTTGGGCGCCATTGCGACCTGGATTAGGATTTGGGTCGTGACTTCCTAAGGTGTTAGCCTCTTCAAGAGGGGGGGGGGGTGATTTGTGTGATGTTCAATTTTTCGCATGCACAGATTATAGAAGGACCTGGTTCTTCTATGTGTTCCTTATACTATTGTTGCGAAATAATAAATGCAAAAATTAAAAAACACAAAGATTTTTACGTGAAAAACACCTGGCTCAAAAGGTGAAAAAATCACAACCTACTACCCAGTAGGATTTTCTCCAAACACTTCACTACAACTCGGAGCCAACAACAAAGTTCACAAACTCTTGCAAACCTAAGGATTAACTCTAACCCTTATAACAACCAGCCACAGGCTGTTGCGACTGCTTCAAGTTAACTCTAACTTGAACAACTCGAGTTTACAACCTCTTGCAAACCCAAGGATTAACTCTAACCCTTATAGTAACACGCCACAGGCTGTTGCGACTACGTCAAGTTAACTCTGACTTGAATAATACAACTCAGGTACCTAGTACAATTTGCTTCTAAGAAAGCTGAAAGGTACAACTCAAAACGCCTACTATACTTTGAACCAGAAATAAAGAAAGACACATAAAACTCTTTATGGAGGTGGTTCTTCAATCTGGTTCGTGTAGCTTCAGAATTACACTCTTAAACCTCGCAGGAATTGCTCACAAAATGCCTTGCTATTTTGCTCTCAATTATTGCTTGACTTCAGTATGTGTGCATCACCTATAAAACAGAACAACACTGATATTTATAGAGTTAGTAAATAAAGATTAACTACAGTTCTAATGCTTTACTCTTCCTTGTTGGAAGAGTTCTAGTCAACTTCAACTTTTAACTTTTCCCTTATCTTGGATAGAATTCTTTTCAAGTAAGGAGTCCCGCTCCTTATCATATATGCAACCTTTTCGTTCAGCGAATATCAGATATAACCACTTATACCTATTCCTTTCATGTGCAAGCCTTTTGCTTGATTCTTTCTGTCACCTGTGTACACTGTCCATGGACCTGGTTCATGCATGTGTTCCTCTGTCAATCATCAAAACCAAAACCGCTCAGTTCAACACTCTCCCTATTAAGTTCCTCGCCCTGAGAGGAAGTCCCTATTCCTTGCATTCCATACCTATAGCGATGGAATTTTTTCGTAGGAAGCCAGTATACCTTCCTCCATTTTGGACCGCCAATAGCCTCCAACCTATTCTTTCAGCATCCTCGTCCGAATGTTCGGTTGGCTCGCCCGATTCACCAGTTGGATGACTATGAATGAAGTCCTCCACATTACTTTGTTAGCGATCCAACATTATTTTAAATTAAATTAGTATTTAAAAATTCTTATAAAAGTAAATTATAACACTTAAAGAAAATTGAAAGCCTACATATGCAGTTTCTGCCCGGTCCTCGACCCACCTATCTCCATCCCCCTCTTTCTTCTTCTTTACAATATGCGTCTCTTTGAATAGCTCATCATAGCGCATTGGACGCTCATACTTGTTTTCCTGAAAATAAATTAATTTAGTTAATAAATAGAATTGATATACTTAGAAAAGTAAAATTATTTAATTAAACAATTACCAATCCTCTTTTTATTGTCCCCAGGCTGATAGCACCCCAAGTGTGCGAGGAGCCTCCCTTCTCGGATGAGCGAGCTGATAACGCTCAACTATGTCTTCTAAAAAGACTAAGCGGGCGTTGCAAATATAATCCGTGTATTTTGCCCTGAGTCGAATCCCACATGAAACTAACGTATCAAATGTTATTGTTAGATTACTAAATTCTCAATAATCAACTCTCTCAAAAGTTATGAATATCACTTGGTGGTGTTTTTACTACTACAACTGAACAAAATAAATGAACTAAAGATTAACTAACAATAAGGTTTAAACAATTGTAGTAAAGGTCTAAGGTTATGGTTTCCCCCGTTGATGAAATCCCTTCTTGTATATTTCCTATAGTTTTGACTTAGTTGTCTCTATCAATCATGAACACTCCAACTATCATAAATCTCTCTCAAGTATTTATGATAATCTACTAGACACACTCTCTCAAGTTACGCTAGCTAAATTGCATTACAGTTCACTTTAGATTGCACCCGAGGTACGTTATCTCTAATCCAACCTCTAAACCGTCGGTTATGGATTTCGCCTATACTCCAGGAGTGATGTTGTTCAAACAACTACCTAAATATGCACTCTTTCTCAAGTAGATACATAATAAATAGGAACAACTAATTAAGGGCCCTTCAACCAACTACAACGAGAACGTAGTTGAACAAATAGAGATTAACAACCAAGCAAAACTATATTAATATCACAATTACTTCATCCCAAAGGGTTCCACCAAAACCTTAGATTAGAAAATTTAGCTACTCATAACAATAATGAAAACTACAAAAGAATTCATGAACAATGGTAAAAATCACAAGAGAAGGAGATATGGATTGATGCCCAATTGCCCTCTTTGCCTCTTGCCTTTGCTATATTCGTTCTAAACTCTAAAACCTCGATAAACTACTTCTTTGGACGATTTGAACCTTTTATAGGTTGAGTGGATTGGCCTTGAACTTCAAAAAAAAACCTTCAACTATTACTTTTCACATCTGGACTAGCGCGGGTGCGCTAGTCACGCGCTAATGCCCCCGCTAATGCCCGCGCTAGTTGAGTTATGCACTGCCTCGGAAGAACTGGACTAGCGCGGGCGCGCTAGTCTCGCGCTACAACCCGCGCTAATGAGGTTTCTCTTTGCCTTGTCTGCTGAACTAGCGCGGGCGCGCTAGTCTCGCGCTACTAGTCTCGCGCTACAGCCCGCGCTAATGGGGTTTCCTACTGTCCAAAGCGTCTTCAGCCTTCAAAAACCCATAAATTATCCCATGGGGTTGTTCTTCTTCAATTTCACCCGGATCACCATTATAAGACCTCAATAGTGCATTGTACTCCTGTGAAACACAAAAATCACCATTAGAGCCAATTTATCATCATTTAACATACTTAGGACAAAGAAGCATCATTAAGTTAGAGTATAAATATACGCTAAACTACGTGAATTTAGCCTATTATCACGAGCTTTTTTCCCTTTTTCTCTCCTCTCTAAGAAATCCGGGGTTTGCCATTGCCTTAACAAATCATTCCATAAATGCTCAAGATGCCAGCCACGCCTCTTGTACAAAATCATCTCGCAATACCCGCCGATTAGGATAATTCATATTGTACATCCAAGTATGATGTTCCATCTATACAAACAAAATAAGAACAAATTAATTTATTCTATAAATTAATTAAATATTTTTAGTTAATAAGATGATTAATATTTCCTAATTACACCAAAATTAAATTATAATAAATATAATTAATTGTAAACTATAAGTTCAATTCATATCCTAAGATTTTAAACATAAACTGAAAGTTCAATTTATATCCTAAAAGTTTAATTCATATCTAAAAAGTCAATTCATATCCTAAATGTTCAACTCATACCCTAAAAGTTCAATTCACAATCCTAAAAAATCAATTCAATTCATATCCTAAGAGTTTAAACATAAACTAAAATTTCAACTTATATCCAAAAAGTTCAATTCATATCCAAAAAGTTCAATTCATGTCCAAAAAGTTCAACCCATACCCTAAAGTTCAATTCACAAGAACAAATCCTAAAAACTCAATTCAATTCATATCCTAAGAGTTTAAACATAAACTAAAAGTTGAATGTAGATCTTAAAAGTTCAATTCATATCCTAAAAGTTCAACCCATACCCTAAAAGTTCAATTCACAAGAACAAATCCTAAAAACTCAATTCAATTCATATCCTAAAAGTTTAAACATAAAATAAAAGTTGAATGTAGATCTTAAAAGTTCAATTCATATCCTAAAAGTTCAACCCATACCCTAAAATTTCAATTCACAAGAACAAATCCTAAAAACTCAATTCAATTCATATCCTAAGAATTTAAACATAAACTAAAGTTCAATTTATATCCTATAATTTCAAGTCGCATGACACCTGATTATTTTGATCCTAACAAATTGAAGTTATCCAAAATAAATTAAGGATAATTTTGATCATTTTCTCCAAAATTGAACTTGTCAAGAATGTCTTACACCGGTCAACTAATACAAACAAGTAAGAGTGTCGAGGAAAGTAGCAAGGGAACTCCCTTAAACATAGAAAGGTTAGAGCCCACAGACTAATGGAATCCACTTGGAAATATTTTTATTGACTACGGCCAACTGTCATTCAGACTCTTGTTAAATTGTCATTGGGTACATAAAAATAAGAATAAATAAAGACCATAAAACCGAACACGAGTCAACTCTTTTCCATGTATAGCTAGTGTCGGATCTGTGGCGTAGCTAGGAATCTCGCTGAGAGTGTAACACCGAAAATTTTAAATCTGTTATAAACAATTAAAGAAGAAGAACAATATTGCAGAGAAAGAGAGAGAGAATTCTTATTGAATTTTGGGATGATTTACAATGCGGTAAGACCCCTCTATTTATAGGGAAAAAATGACTTAGCCACAAAGTAGAACTCTCCAAAAGATAGACATTCACTCTAAATAGAATTCTATTTATAACACTCTCCTTTGAATGTTTATTCAACAAATAAAGTGCCTCGTTAAAACATTAACTGAAATAAAACCCAATGGGAAAGAAAATCTAGAAAAGGAAAAAAAGAGTACACATGTTTTAAAATACGTCTTTTGGTTGCCTCGTTAAAAACCTTGCAAGAAAAACCTAGTGGGACAAAACCTTGTAAGGGAAAAAGAGTGCAACACGTATTAACTCCCCTGATGAGAGCATCAATTCACATCCTTGAGCTTTCGCATTCTAATCTTGTGCACTAGCTTCTTAAAGGTTGACATCAGTAGATATTTGATGAATAAATCATCCATATTAACTCCAATTAATATGTTGCACCTTGAAAATCCTCACATTATCATGCTTATAGTTATAGCAAGATACAAATGTGCACAAATTGCACTTATGATGTAGTATTCATTACCAAGAATTCTATATGCTTTAAGCAATATCCTTCAGAGATTGTCATATAAGTAAAGTCATATAAGCCATATGAATGGACTTTAGATGCATATCAAGTTTTCATGTCATGCCAGACATATGAGATATATGAAAGTGATTTCACACACCATTGACTTTATACTGTCAAGTGTTTGAACTACATGTCCAAAATTACATGTATTTCATATGAAACCAATTCTTTTGAATTGTCTCCATTGGGCCAATATTTTTGTGTCCATATTCAACAGACTTAAGATCCTCATCTATACTTAGCGCTATGATATATGTCGTCGACGAACATTTTATATTGGTTCCAATATTTATTTTTTCATAAAGATATAACATAGAGATCTCTTCATTAATATATTCAGGTACCTGAATCTCTCCTGAGATTTTATGAAGTGTTATGTCATGTGATCTTCTAGATCACTCCTTTATTATGATCATTTTCTCATCTTCTTTATCAAGAAGTTTATTTGAACCGATTTGTCTATACGCTTTAAGTGTATCATAGACTTTGTCCTTCTAGGACATAATAGGAGCACTTGTAATGAGAATATAGTTACTTTCTTTGGGTCAGCAAATGCGTCTGGCATGCTTTGCAATATATTGCAAATGAATTATCTTTTTATGACCTTCAAGTTCATATTATCTTATTCGAGGATCTAGATATAGAAATGATAATTCATTCCACGTAACTTTTTCTCAATTGTTTATCATGTCTCTCCCTTTATAAAATCTAACTTTCTTCCTCAATTTTGGGAACCCATATTTGTGCATTATGGTGTTAATCAAAATATGCACCGCCAATTGTAATAAGATGGAATTATTTGGTTCCTGACCCTGAACCACTTGTGAGGGGAGAATGTAATATACTTTTGTGTATAACATATATCAAACTGATATAGATAACTTTGTTCTCATAAGCAATAGTTTAGTTATTAAGTGGGGGCACTCAATAAATCATTTTGCTAAACCAATTGTGATGTAAACCAATTTATCAAGATGAACTATCTTGAATAGACAATCTGGAAATTATGCTCGAAATTAAATTATTGAGCAAGTTACCTCGCAAACACCAGGTTGCAGGTTAATAATAATCGCACATGTAACCATCTCATAGATGCATCTTATGTGGTATACATGACAGGTGAATGGGACCATATTCACCTTTGATATTTCCAGCATTCATGGGATTCAATCCCAATTTTTAGTTGGTCTATTAATTAATGAGAACAAGCAAAATAAGAGAATTCCTAAAGAACTTTTTTGTTCTTTAATATTTATCCATGTGAATTCTCTTTTATTTTTGCACATCATACTTAAATTGATATGGGTAAACCAATTATGACAACTGAATAAATTATCTATATTGATAAAGTTCAGGTTTACACCATGACTTGTGCAATTATAAATAAACTCCAAGTTTATTATGATATGGGTTTTTATATCAATAAACATCCACTTTATTGTGGTATTCTTTTATTTGTGTAGTACAAACTGGAGAATAAAGCATGTAATTTTCACATACATATTACCCCGCTACAAGTTGTAGTGACAGAAGATATTAAATCTTTCTTTTATTTATAATCTCAGTATAACCAATCGCTTTCGCGAATACTTTAGAAACTCAATAAGTTTCTTTGAGACTTACTACAACATAATAAATTGACATGATAATCAATTGTATTCCTCCAAAATAGTAATAATTGGCTCTTCCAGAGCTCTTCCAGAGCTCTCAATTAATTTGGTACTACCACATATTCATCAACACCCATGTGGTGAATATCACTTTCAAGGAGAAAGTTATAAATTATGGTCATTGTCAAAATTATATGCAAGATCTGTTTCTTGCATTAGTGTTATCCTTTAGTCATCACATTTCCAAACTATTTTGGTGTACAATAGGTACGTGACCGATGATCATTCATGCGATAATAATGACATTATTTTCTTATTTCATCTCAAACCTCCTTTTAGAGGCGAGTGTGGTATATTCACTACCACTAGCACGCTCATATTCTTCCAATAATGAATATGTATTCATAAATCAGATGTTGTCACATTCACATCATGAATGGACCATAATCATCTATATGTGCTTTACAAAATCTCACGACAAATCGATGACAAATATTACTTTCAAAGAGTGAAAGATTATTTTGAGAATTCTTATTATTCGCATTATCACAAATATGAAGATTATAATTTCGTCTATTGCCACGTCCACATCCATTGATACCTTCATGGTAATAATTTGCCTTCTTTCAGACTTATCACATATATTTGATCATGGCAAGGCATAGAAATTTTACCACTTTGGTGGTTATAATTTCTTGCAAACTCTATAGGAGTTATAATCAAAGTTTATTATCTTTGCTTGCATTTAAAATCATATTATAGAATTTCAAGAATTTAAAAGAGAAAAATAAAGTAAAATACTTACCTTAAATCCAGAATTTAATCATGAAGAAAGTTAATGGAGAATTGATAATCATTATGCTCAATCTCAAAGCTTCTACTCAATTTGTTAGAGTCTCGTGCTGATAACGTGTTATAAACAATAAAAGAAGAAGAACAATATTGCAGAGAAAGAGAGAGAATTCTTATTGAATTTTGGGATGATTTACAATGGGGTAAGACCCCTCTATTTATAGGGGAAAAATAACTTAGCCACAAAGTAGAACTCTCTAAAAAATAGACATTCACTCTAAATAGAATTCCAACTGTCATTCAAACTCTTGTTAAATTGTCATTGGGTACATAAAAATAAGAATAACGAAAGACCATAAAACCGAATACGAGTCAACTCTTTTCCACGTATAGCTAGTGCCGGATTTGTGGCGCAGCTAGGAATCTCGCTGAGAGTGTAACACCGAAAATTTTAAATCAAACTACATAATTTTTAACTAATAAACCATAAAATTTACTATAATAGAAATACAATTTTATAAATCAAAACTAACATAAGAAAAACAACAAAAGAAATTCTAGTATCATAAATGGAAAATCGAAACTCAAAAAATCAAATTGACTAAATGTATACCCTATTTTGGATTTATGTAAATTGTAACATGTCTAGGTTCATAAACAGTGTAGCACCCGAAACATCCAAAGCATGGGTCCGCCTCTGATTGAGGTTGCTACATCTGCCTTCTCTATTTGCCTCAATATCAATGGATGGGAGTTTATGATAAGCCTCGGCTTCCTTGGAGCTACTTGTGTCGAAAGGAGATGCTAAGGTTGCGAATTACTCTAATAAGGCGACTCAATCGATTAAGACGGAGAGGTATCTAACTAAGTCTAAAAAGCGGCTCAATCGATGGTACTTGAAACTATCAGGCAACTACAGTCGGATTCTTCAGATTTTTGTCTCCAATTTTTCACTTTTCGTTTGTATCTTTTTCTTGCTACTATTTGCTTTACAATTCCAGCTTTAAAGTTTTTAATGGTATTTTTGGATTGTGGTCTCTAATTTGCACCTCGTATATGCTATACAACAAGGGCTGCTGGGCGCTCTAAGCTCCCATTATGTGTGGGGTCCGGGAAAGGGCCGGACCACAAATGTTTTTTGTATGCAACCTTACCCTGTCCCTTTTGTTTTGTTGAAAGAAAAAAAGTTATCATGTACTAAAATTTCAACAGTTTCAAGCAAGTTGGTTTGGTTGGTGTTGACCAAACTGCTTGATCTAGTTATCAACTTGTTCACACTATAATAACCTTTTCCCACTTCTTGAGGATATCATTTATTAAAAGTCTTCTCTTTACACTATAATATTCTTCTAGTTTTAAAGCAAAAGAACCAAGTTGGAGTTGGTTGTTGACTGTTCACCTTTTCTTCCATTTCTCTCATCTCTATCTTCAGAAAGAACATCAGGTCACTTAAGTAAAGGACGGGATGATTGGCTTTGAGAGAGAGACTGAAATGCTGATAGAGAAACTTTTGACAGGGCCTCGGCAATTAGATGTGATCTCAATTTTTGGAATGCCAGGACTTGGAAAAACAACTTTGGCTAAGAGATTGTATGATGATGAAGCTATTTCAAATCGCTTTGATATTTGCTTGTGGTGCTGTTCTTCCCAATCTTATGATAAGAGATCTCTCTTGTTTGAATTATTGAATCACATTCATAAGCTTGATACTAGTACCAAAGAAAAGAGTGATGATGAGCTAGCTGAAAAGCTCTACAAACATTTGAAGGAAAAGAGGTACCTTATTGTAGTCGATGATGTGTGGAGTCATGATGCATGGGATGATATAAAGAGACCGTTTCCAGATGATGATAAAGGAAGTAGGATTATTTTGACAACTAGACTTGAATCAATCGCCTCATACGCCATGATTAATTCGAGTCCTCATTTCCTTCGCCTCTTCACAGAAGAAGAAAGTTGGATGTTAATGAAGGAGAAAGTATTCAAAGAAGACAATTGTTATTGTCCTCAAGAACTCGAGGAGATTGGTAAGCAAATAGCGACAAAGTGTGGAGGATTACCCCTTGCTGTTATACTGATAGCAGGTCTTCTTGCAAAAAATGATAAGGAAGTAGTTTACTGGGAAGAAGTCGCTGAAAGTATGAAATCAAGAATGAAAGATTGCATGGATATAGTTGAGTCGAGTTACCAACACTTACCCGTTCATTTGCAGAAATGCTTTCTCTACTTTGCTTCTTTTTTAGAAGACCAGAAAGTTTCTGTTCAAAAACTGATACGACTATGGATCGCAGAAAATTTTATTGAAGCTAGCAGTACATCAAAGAGCTTAGAGATGGTTGCAATGGATTACTTGATGGAATTAATTAGGAGCAACCTTGTAATGGTGGCCAAAATAAATTTCTTGGGGGAGCTTAAAGCCGTCCATATTCATGATTTATTGCACGAATTCAGTTTGGTTAAAGCTAAAAACGAGAACTTTTTGCTGAGGATAAATGGGTAAGTAAAATTAATTTAATGTTTTTTTCTTGCTGAGATAATAGCACTTATCTTTCTTGAACCAGAGTAGGTGAACTTTATTCTTCTCGCAGAAGTTGGCTGAGGAGAATTGGGTAAGTAAAATCAATTATATGTATCTTGTTGTTGCTTATCATTATATTGCCTCGCGATCTGATCCTTCTTCTTCTTGAACCAGTCTTGGTATATTTCCATCGTCTGAGAGTCGCTTTAAACGCGTCAATATTTTAGCGCCTTCTCAAGTGTTTCTTGGAGAAAAATTTAGACTTGGAAAAAATATCAACACCTTACGATTCCTTCCTAGTGTATATTCTCCTATTGTTGATTATGATTTGACTTGGAAACATCTAGGAGTATTAGATTTGGGTTCCGTATGGCTACGTCAGACCCTTGTAGATGCTTTACAACATCTGGTTCATTTGAAGTATTTGGAATTGCAGTTGAATTTTCATAATATTCCAGATTCAGTATGCAACCTGAAGAAGCTCGAGACATTTATAGCGACTGGATACCATGATCAAACTTGCATTCCCATTACCATTTGGAGTATGACAAGCTTGAGACATCTGCATATAACTCCTCTATATACCTATCAACCATTACACAATCTTGACAACTTACAAACATGTTCCAATCTGGTTATTGATGCTGGGGTGTATTACCAGAATTTTATGAAAAGATTACCCAATCTTGAAAAGCTCAGTTGTCAATTATATGGCTCAGGAAACCGGTCTAGCAATTTCTTTCCTGCTTTTGACTCTCTAAGTCAATTGAAGTCTCTCAAGATTGGTGTCTCCGGGGAATTGGTAGATCCCTATGGTTTTGAAGACTTTACATATCCGTCAAACCTCAAGAAATTAACTTTAGCATGTCTTGAACTTCCCTGGAGTAGAATCATAACCATCAGCAGATTATCCAACCTTGAAGTTCTGAAACTAGAAGGAAATGCATTCAGAGGGAGACAATGGGACGTTAAGGATAGGGAGTTTCCTAACCTTAAAGTTTTGAAATTAAAGGATCTACGAATCTCAGAATGGACTGCCTCTGATGACTCGTTTCCCAACCTAGAGAAAATACTTGTACAATGGTGTTGGAACCTAGAGGAAATCCCTGAGAGTTTTGGAAGCAAGTGTACGATGCAAATGATTGAGGTAAGATCATGTCGCTTCTCTGTTGTAAATGCTGCCCTCAAAATTAAGGAAACACAAATTGAGGAGATGGGGAATTCTGAATTCAAGGTCATTATTTGTAAATGAAAGTCAATAGTGTTGATTAGACGAGTCGTTCAGTTAGATAACCTTGTTTTATGTTCTGGATTTTAAAGCAAATGCTACACATGGTATGCAAGGACCTCCTGTTATTTGCTTGATCTGGTACTTTTAATGTGCTATTATGTGATTGTAATCATGATTAAGGTATGATCAATATCAGAAGATGGAAGGAAAGGAATGTTGGCCAACTGAATGAGTGCAGCTCCATACTTTAAAGTCTAGATGTGCTGCGACTTGAATTCCAAGTTCAAAACAGATGGAGAAAATGACAATATGTATTACGAATAATGGCATGCCAAACATTGATGGCGTTTTAATTAACTCGAAATCATCAGATGATTAAATAGTTCTTTCCACAATTTATATCTGTCGATTAACCAGCTATTAGACTGTGGATGAGGTATTGGATCTCCAACACAAGCAATTCTGAGATAGTACTTGACCAATGATAATAACATGGGGTAATTGAACAATTGAAACTTTTGAACATAGAATAATAGGCACTTTTGGATTCAACTAAAATTTGTTTTGTATAAAGGTTGTCCACTACTAATATATCACTATATCTTCTGAGGACATATACACGTATACATGAAATTTTTTTCCGAACTTTATGGGTGCCGATAACCCTTCTCTGTATAGCATAGGTCCACCTCAGCCCCCGAGAAGTTCTATTGGCCACCTTAAACTCTTTTCCTTAGTGGAAATTGTTTTCAGTAGTTCTTTCTTACTATTGGTAGCTCTTACAATGTTTGAATACAAGGAGAAGAAAAAGAAACTGCACTTATACTATATGTTGCGCCGACTCTCCAAAATGTAGCCACACCCGTGTCGGATCCTTAAAAAATATACTACTTTTGGAGGATCCGACACGTATTCGGCCACATATTCAGAGAGTCCGAGCAACATAGCTTATATTAGTCCACAATTCATAGAAGTTGTACAGGTTGCCATATGCTTCAGAACCTTCAATATTTGGTATTTATCTTGGATTGAACTGTTACTTTATAGTACTGAAGTCAAACCAAAAGTAAAAGAAGTTAGCCCCAGGTCACTCATTGATCACAACAAGACATATCAGCTTGAATTAAGCTCCTTAAGGAAGCAATGATAAAGAATAACATAGATGTTATCGCTCTAACGCAAAAAAAAAAAAAAAAAAAAAAAAAAACTAATATCAGCAAATGGACTACTATATTTTAAAAAAGAGCCAATTAAAAGAGAAAAGATCATTTCTCCTTATCTCTATATATCTGAACTTCAGATGGTTGAACTCTGAGATCAAGCCAATTACAGGAGGCCATGCATATCTAAATGAACAACCCTAGTGATCAACACAATTGACTTTCACTTAGAAATAATGACTTTGAATTCAGAATTTCCCATCTCTTCAATTTGCATTTCCTTAACTTTCAAAGCAGAATTTACAACATTGTCGCCGCATGATCTAACCTCAATTAGTTGCAGCGTACAATTGCTTCCGAAACATTCAGGGATTTCCTCTAGGCTCCAACAACTATGCACCACTACTTTCTGAAGGTTAGGATACGAGTCATCAGAGACAGTCCATTCTGAGAATCCTAGTTTCTTTAATTTCAAAACTTTAAGGTTAGGAAACTCCTCGCCGTTAACGTTCCATTTTCTCCCTATGAAAGAATTTTCTTCTAATTTCAGAACTTCAAGGTTGGACAGTTTGCCAATAGTTGAAAGTTTACTCCACGGGAGCCTAAGATATACTAAAGTTAATTTCTTGAGGTTTGGGGGGTACATGAAGTCCTCAAAACCATAGGGATCGACCACTGCCCCCGAGACACCAATCTTGAGAGATTTGAGCTGACTGAGACTTTCAAAAGCAGGAAAGAAATTGCCAGAAGAGGTTCCTGAACCATACAATTGACAACTGAGCTTTTCAAGATTCGGAAATCGTTTCATAAAATACTGGAGATCCCCCACCCCTCCAGGATAAATAACCATACCAGAACAGGTTTGTAAATTGTCAAGATCCTCTAATTGGTTTCCGGATTGCACGCTTGGCCACAGATCTATATAAAGATCATTTATATGCAGATGCCTCAAGCTTGTCATGCCCCAAATGGTTTTTGGATTGCAGGCTTGACCACATATTCCTGTCACTATAAACGTCTCTAGCTCCTTCAGTTTGCATATTGAATTTGGAATGTGATCAAAGTACAAGTACAACTGCAGCTCCAAATACTTCAAACGAATTAGATATTGTAATGCATCTATACTTGTCCTACACAGCTTTACCGAACCCAAATCTAATACTCTGAGATGTTTCCAGGATTTACTCAAATCATAATCAACAAAAGGAGAATTCACACTGGGAAGGAACCGTAAAGTGTTGATATTTCGTCCAAAGCTAAATTTATCTCCAAGAAGCACTTGACAAGGTGCTAAAACATTCACACGTTTACAACGAGTCTCAGAAGATGGAAATATAGCATGTCTGGTTCAAGTAGGAGAAGAACCATCAGATCGAGGCATTATCATGATAAGCAGCAACAAGATACACTTAATTGATTTTACTCACCCGATTCTCCTCAGCCAACTTCCGCGAGAAGAATAAAGTTCACCTACTCTGGTTCAAGAAAGAAAAGAAAGGTAAGTGCCATTATCACAAGTTGACAACAACAACAACAACAAACCCAGTTTGATCCCAACATGTGAGGTCTGGGGAGGGTAGGCTGTACGCAGACCTTACATACTACCCTCCCCAGAACATTAAATTTACTTACTCATTTATCCTCTGCAAAAAGTTGTCCTCTTTAGCTTGCACCAAGCTAAATTCGTGTATTAAATCATGAATATGGACAGCTTTGATCTCCCCTAAGGAATTTATTTTAGCCACCATCACTAGGTTGCTCCTAATTAAATCCATCAAGTAATCCATTGCAATCATCTCTAAGCTCTTTGATGTACTACTCGCTTCAATAAAATTTTCAGCGATCCACAGTCGTATCAGTTTTTGAACAGGAACTTTCTGGTCCTCTAGAAATGAAGCAAAGTAGAGAAAGCATTTTTGCAAATGATTAGGTAAGTGTTGGTAACTCGATTCAACTATATCCATGCAACCTTTTATTTTTAACTTCAAACTTTCGCAGACTTCTTCCCAGTAAATTACTTCCTTATCATGTTCTGCAAGAAGACCAGCGACCAATACAATTGCAAGGGGTAATCCTCCACACTTACTCGCTATTTTCTTACCGATCTCCTCGAGTTCTTGAGGACAATAATTGTCTTCTTTAAATACCTTCTCCTTCATTAGCATCCAACTTTCTTCTTCTGTGAACAGGCGAAGGTGATGAGGGCTCGAACTGATCATGGCATATGTGGCGATTGATTCAAGTCTAGTTGTCAAAATAATCCTACTTCCTTTATCATCATCTGGAAACGGTCTCTTTATATCATCCCATGCGTCCTGACTCCACACATCATCGACAACAATAAGGTACCTCTTTTCCTTCAAATGTTTGTAGAGCTTTTCAGCTAGCTCATCATCACTTTTTTCTTTGGTACTAGTATCAAGCTTACAAATATGATTCAATAATTCTAACAAGAGAGATCTCTTATCATAAGATTGGGAAGAACAACACCACAAGCGAATATCGAAGCGATTTGAAATAGTTTCATGATCGTACAATTTCTTAGCCAAAGTTGTTTTTCCAAGTCCTGGCATTCCAAAAATTGAGATCACATCTAATTGCCGATGTCCAGTCACAAGTTGCTCTATAAGCATTTCAGTCTCTCTCTCAAAGCCAACCATCGTTTCCTTTGCTTTAATGAACTCGATGTGCTTTCAAATGTGGAAGGAGGAAAAATGAAGGATGAAGTCATTCAAATACCTTTTCTTAAATTAATTGAACATGATAAGGTTGATATAATACCACTTGATTCCCTTTGCTTTCGTCCCACTTTCCAGAGTAAGCATTTTGTTGTAGATATACGTGCTAAATCTAGTATTAAATTTGTATTTTATATGCGTAGTTGCAAGTTGCATCAATATTTTTTACAACTTTTCAACTGCACAACTGACGAGGAGAAGAAAATTAATTGACCAGCCAACAACTTGGAATAATTTATGTGATGCCCACGAGGGCGGGCTAATTGAAAATACAAAGGGGGGGGGGGGGAATTGTCGATTTTTATTTTCAATACTCTTCGTAGTTGACTAGTTTATCAATTAGTCGACTAGAGATAATGACAAAATAATAATAATAATAATAATAATAATAATAATAATAATAATAATAATAATGCAGAAATAAAGTGCAGGAAATAAAGACACCACAATTTTTATACTGTTCGGATTCAATGTGAATCCTACGTCCAGTCCCCTTGGGTTGCAAGGGTGANAGGGCTAATTGAAAATACAAAGGGGGGGGGGGTGAATTGTCGATTTTTATTTTCAATACTCTTCGTAGTTGACTAGTTTATCAATTAGTCGACTAGAGATAATGACAAAATAATAATAATAATAATAATAATAATAATAATAATAATAATAATAATAATGCAGAAATAAAGTGCAGGAAATAAAGACACCACAATTTTTATACTGTTCGGATTCAATGTGAATCCTACGTCCAGTCCCCTTGGGTTGCAAGGGTGATCTCTTTCAGTATTTGAAGTTTCTCGAGTACAAGATGGTTGATGTAGCTTTACACCAACAACTAGTCTCTATGTCACTTTTCCATTCTTGATACAATGCCTCACCAGTGTTTATCTCTTTTTCTTCTCTCACTAATAACACAGCAGATCTAAAAAGAAATACAATGTTTGTTTGGAGTAGAACAAAAAGTGATAATGGTTCGTTCAAAGTATGTATGCTTCAAGCCTGGAATAGATGTATATAAACTTCGTGAAGCCTTCTTGACTCTTAATTGGCGCGAGTCTTGATAGATTACAAACCCAAGGGAATTGATCCTTGAACGGAATCGCAAATTGATTATTTCCAAGAATAAGGTCATGTTTTCGCTGATCGTCATTGACTTGTGGCCTTGACAGGCTTCTCTTCCATTGGGAAGATCTTTCCGTCACTTGAGTAATTGATGATGGATCCCCTGATTTCGGGTTTTAACGATATACAGTGTAGAGCTTTGCGCTCTTGTTTTTCTTTGATTTTGAGACCTTCCTATGCTAGCTTCCGTCAATCATCTATCAAATCATTGATTGATTCTTCTCCCGGATTTCCTCCGCCGCTTCATCCTTTTTTCATAGCTAATCATTGATATTTTTCTTTTCCTTTGCTTCCGTTGATAGATTGTTCCTTAGTCCATGCTTGATTGATATGGAATCTTGGTTTCTTTGTTTTATCCCTTGTGATCCTGCATCAAACATGATATATTATTTTTTCATCATTGAAACTCATATTTAACAATCTCCCCCTAGTTGATGATGAGAAAAATAATATATATGAACAACATTTTATTTCCGTGCCGACTTGCTCTGTTGTACTCGAGCCCCCCTCAACAAGTGCCGCATATACTTCATTCCTCTCAACATGTGCTGCATATGCTTCAGTCAACTCCCCCTCAAATTTGTCCTGCAATGTATGACATATTTTCTCCCCATTTTTGTCATCACCAAAGAGGGGGCATGCATATGTACAGTTGAAATCAAGAAGAGACAGGCACACGCATGCAAAGTTTAGCAAATGTTTTGGTGTTTTAAGGTCATAACACTAGAATTTCGCCCGAATTCTAAATTTTCGTGTGCTATAGCCCACACCATCTGCATGGATTCGGGCTTCCCGGCCTGAATTGCCTAAAATTTTGCCGGCTATAAAAAATGATCTAAGGAGCATTAACCATCGTCTTGCCATGACTGTTCCTCATTTTTGTAGGTTTTGGGGCCATATAACTGTTTTTTCGCCCGATTTCCATATTTTCATTTGCTATAACCTATGTTATCTACATGGATCCAGGCGTCCAGACCCGAATCACCTAATATTCTTCCACCCTATTAAAAATGACCTAAGAAATATTAGTCATAGCTTCTCCATGACCGTTACTCATATTTTAGCATTTTAGGGCCATAAAACTGAAATTTTGCCCTATTCCTAGATTTTCATGTGCTATACCCAACACCATCAGTATGGGTCCTAGTGTCCGGACCCGAATAGCCTAAAATTTATCAGCCTATAAGAAATGACCTATGGAACATTAGTCATCGTCTAGTCATGATTGTTCCTCATTTTTTGGCGTTTTAGGACTATAAAACTGAAATTTCGCCCGGTTCTCAAATTTTCGTGTGCATAACCCACGCCATCTACATGGGTCCGGGCGTCTGAACCCCAATCGCCTAAAAAATTTTAGCCCTTCATAAACATCCTAAGGAACATAAGTCATCGCCTCGCCATGACCGTTCCTCATTTTTTGGCATATTAATGCCATAAAACTAGATTTTTCCTTGATTCCTAGATTTTCGTGTGTTAGCCCCATAAGCATGGGTCTGGGAGACCGCACCTGCATCGCCTAAAATTTTATCCGCCCATAAAAACAACCTAAGGAACACTAGTCATCGTCTCGCCATGATTGTTCCTCGTTTTTGACATTTTATGACTGTAAACTAGAATTCCGCCTGATTCTAAGATTTTTGTGTGCTATAGCCTATGCCATTTGCATGGGTCCGGGCATTCGGACCTGAATCGCCTTAAATTATGTCGACCCATCAATAACGAAGGAACATTAGTCATCGCTTCGCCATGACCGTTCCTCATTTTTGGCGTTTTAGTTATAAAATTTGAATTCCGCCAGATTTCCTGATTTTCGTATGCTATAACCCATGCCATCTGCGTTGGTCCGAGTGACTGGATCTGAATCGCCTAAAATTTTACCGGCACATCAAAAAATGACCTAAGGAACTTTAGTCACCATGACCTTTTCCTCCCTTTTTGGCATTTTAGGGCTAAAAACTTGTATTCCGCCCGATTCCCAAATTTGCATATGCTATAGCTCATGCTATCTGGATGGGTCTAGGCGACTGGACGCGAATCACCTAAAAAATCTCTGGCCCATAAAAAGCGACCTAAGAAACTTTAGTCATTGTCCCACCATAATCGTTTCTTTTTAAAGTGTTTTAGGGCCATAAAACCTAGAATTTCGTCTGATTCCTAGATGTTCGTGTGGTATAGCCCATGCCAGCTGCATGGGTCCGGGCGTCCGGATCCGGATCACCTAAAAGATTTTCCGCCCATAAAAAATGACCTAAGGAAGATTAGTCATCTCCTTGCCATGACCATTCTTCTTTTTTGGCGTTTTAGGGCTATAAAACTAGTATTTTGCCCGATTTATGTTCATTGTGTGCTCAAACATTGTAGACATTATCTACATCATTAGTTGTCGTATATGATTTTTCTTTTACTAAGGAAGAAATCAAGACTTATTAGTAACAGATGAATGGATCAAAATAATTACACAATTTTTGATGTACTACGTAGTGTGTCAAACTGTAATTTGAATAGGATGAATCAGCCTCAGGAAAAGTAAGCCCCCTTGCCTTGATTTAATTTGGCTTCGTTGCACCCTGAATCAATCAAAAAGCTTATTGATTTGATTCATCCCATTTCATTTATTTGGGCGAGAGGGAGGCTGTGAGTCACATGGGCTACGGATTTTTCCATTGGTTGATTCTCGAAATCACCTCTTGAAAAAAAAGGCCCTCGGGTCCAGACCCACAAATGGATAGGAAGTGAGGCGAGGGTCATTCATTAAAGGGGGAAAATACTCGTAAAACGATACAATTGAATTTGTAACGTGGTTTATATAGAAGTGAATTGATTTGACTCAAAAATACGAAATGAATAAGAACAGAAATAAGATTATGAAATAATATTAAAGGAAATACAAGCCTAGCCGAGTGTTTAACTTCTCCTATAGCACTAGCAAGAACCAAATTAATAATAAGATAAATAAAGCAATTTTTTGGTATGAGAGAAGATTATAGCTTTTTCTTACAGAATATTTCGTGTATATAATGAATGTTAATTCTCCTATTTATAGCTCTATTCAGGGAGACAAGATCCCCAAATCACGCTCCTCTTGAATGAGAATAAAACCGTCATTGATGGTTGTATAACAGTTGGCAATAAATGCAGATATTCTCTATAACGGCCGTTCATTGAATGTTACCCGATGCCAATACTTTGAACCTTTGTCGTGGACTACTCTGTCTTCGCGACTCATCCAACACTGGTCACATGCTGGCAACCGGTATTAACTATTTGCTAACTCGCATCTTACCTGTCTTCAGCTCCACGTGTCATCTCTTCATTTGTCTAATTGTTACTAACCAATTTTACCGTATAGAGTTTTTGGCTTTGAGAGAAAGCACCACTCATTATTTATAAATAGATCAAACTTGAAGAATTGTTCTATGCTCATTGGTATAAGACTTTGAAAGACTTTAGCACCTAAGAGCGATTTTTTAGAGAGCTTTATCAAGAGAGAAGAGAAGAAAAAATGCTTGTTTTGCTGTATATTTTGTTCTGACCAACCAACTTTAAATCATGTTTTCCGATTTGTTAGTCGTTGAATCAGGCTGAATTTTTGACCAAGCGTTCCTAACATCTCGTCTTTGATTGGAATGGTGGAGATCAGATTTGAAGGCCTGTAGCATCCGATTTTGAGCCCCGATTAACATCTTCATTTTTGTGACTTCTCCTCTTTATTCAATTGATTTGTTGTTGATATTGTTGCTCCGTGTTTGCCGCTTGTTATGTAGCCAATTTGGAGAACTTTTGTAACCCTCTTATTGTTATAGTGAAGCTTTTTGGATCTTTGTGGTCACGTGATTTTTACATTCAATTTGAATTGCTTTTATTTCATAAAAAGGACTTTCTAGAGATCCCCAATGACCAATCCTCGCATAAATTGCTAAGGATCGCATAATTGCTAAGGATCCAATAAGTCCAACATTAATTCCTTTAGATGCTTTTCACGTTAAAATTTAATGTTTTTTATCTTCTTTATTATTGAGTTTGCCTCTTCCCAACGTAAGAGAAGAGAATAGCATGGATGTCACTAGTATTGTGGAAAACCTAAAGCAACACTGTTGCATGAAAAGCCTAATGGAAAGAGAAAAGACAAGAGTGTTGGATTCATTAGCTCTTGTCAATTTCGGTACTGTATTTTTCTCCTAACACTAGTATTAATAATTAAACAAAGGGTGAATCAAGTGAATTAATAAGTTGGCAAGTATATTTGTATGTGTTTCATTCTAATGTGAGAAAATCTTTATATTTTGGTATTGGGTTCTCCTTGATTTCACTTTCAGTTTTCATTATTCACCATATATGTATTGCTTCTCTTAAAAAAAGAAAAAAGAAAACTATACCAACGTTTTTGAAGAAGACACTTAGATGATTTAACTATTTTAACTTATTGCCTGTTTGTCCAAACTTTCCAAGACAAAAGCACTCTCTTTTAAAAAAAATATATATTCTTTGATGTGTTTGGCCAAGAAAAACAGTGTTTTTGAGTAAAAGCAGAAGCAATTTTTTAGAAGCAGAAGAAAAATAGTTTCTCCCCAAAAATATTTTTTGGAACAACGCTTTTGAGAAAAATATAATTAGAAGCAGTTATAGAAGCTTGGTCAAATGCTAATTACTGCTCAAACTGATTAGCCGAACATAAACTACTCCTTCCGTTCCAATTTATGTGAACCTGTTTGACTGGGCACGGAGTTTAATAAAAAATGAAGACTTTTTGAATTTGTGGTCCTAAAAAAGTAAAAAAGGGATCCAGAATATTTGTGTGGTTATAAAAGCTTCTTACTAATGGTAGAATTGTAAGTTTAATCTAAATTGTTACCAAATTTTGAAAGGGGTCATTCTTTTCGGAACGGACTAAAAAGGAAATAGGTTCACTGGAACAGATAAAGTACTTTTTACCAAAAGTATTTTTAAAAATAAACTTATTTTAAAAATTTAGCCAAACAAGCTAGTATTAATTTGATTAAAATTAAACTATGGATGCAGTCACTGCTCTCTGGCTCGTTCCCCATGGGGTGGTTGAGAAAGAAATTTGTTGAGAATTACACGAAATTGCTGAAGAAATTTGATAAGTTTGTCGTGACTTTTACAACAACCCATGCCTTTCCTTCTAGTTTCCAAGCAAAAGACTTCCAGAATTTTCATTGGTTCATCATTCTACCATCAGAAAGCACATCAACTTCATCAAAGCAAAGGAAGCAATGGTCGGTTTTAATGAAGAGACTGAAATGCTTATAGAGCAACTTGTGACTGGACATCGGCAATTAGATGTGATCTCAATTTTTGGAATGCCAGGACTAGGAAAAACAACTTTGGCTAAGAAATTGTACGATCATGAAGCTATTTCAAATCGTTTCGATATTCGCTTGTGGTGTTGTTCTTCCCAATCTTATGGTAAGAGAGCTCTCTTGTTTGAATTATTGAATTACATTTGTAAGCTTGATACTAGTACCAAAGAAAAGAGTGATGATGAGCTAGCTGAGAAGCTATACAGATATTTGAAGGGAAAGAGGTACCTTATTGTTGTGGATGATGTGTGGAGTTCAAATGCATGGGACGATATAAAGAGACCATTTCCAGATGATAATAAAGGAAGTAGAATTATTTTGACAACTAGACTTGAATCAATCGCCACATATGCCATGATCGATTCGAGTCCTCATCACCTTCGCTTGTTCACGGAAGAAGAAAGTTGGATGCTAATGAAGGAGAAGGTATTCAAAAAAGACAATTATTGTCCTCAAGAACTCGAGGATATAGGTAAGCAAATAGCGACAAAGTGTGGAGGATTACCCCTTGCAATTGTATTGGTAGCTGGTCTTCTTGCAAACAATAATAAGGAAGTGGTTCACTGGCAAAAAGTAGGGGAAAGTTTGAAGTCAAAAATGCAAGGTTGTATGGATATAGTCGAATCGAGTTACCATCACTTACCCCTTCATTTGCAAAATTGTTTTCTCTACTTTGCTTCATTTCTAGAGGGTGAGAAAGTTCCCGTTCAAAAGCTGATACGGCTATGGATCGCTGAAAACTTTGTTGAAGCCAGTACTACATCAAAGAGCTTAGAGATGGTTGCAATGGATTACTTGATGGATTTAATTAGGAGCAACCTAGTGATGGTGGCTAAAATCAATTCTTCAGGGGAGCTTAAAGCCGTACATATTCATGATCTAATACACGAATTTAGCTTGATGAAAGCTAGAATTGGAAACTTTTTGCTGAGGATAAATGATCAGCTGTAAGTGAAATCAATTTGTTTCTATTATCATGATAATTAATTAATGGCTCTAACACATGTTCTCCTTCTTTAACCAGTGTTTATATATTTCCATCTTCCAAAGGTCGTTCTGGACGTCTGAATATCTTGGCAACTTGTGGACAAAATATCAACACCTTGCGATTCCTTCCCAGTGTAAATTCTCCTTGGGTTGATTTAGATTTGGCTAAATCTTGGAAATGCTTGAGAGTATTGGATTTGAGTTTCGTAAAGCTGCATAAGACTCATGTAGATGCATTACAATTTCTGATTCATTTGAAGTATTTGGAGCTGCGGCTGTATTCTGATTACATTCCATATACAATATGCAACCTGAAGGAGCTAGAGACATTTATAGCGACCGGATTCCATAGTAAAGAATGCATTTCCATATGGGGTATGACAAGCTTGAGGCATCTGCATATAAGTACTCTATATACCTCTCAACCATTAGAGAATCTTGACAACTTAAAAACATGTTCCAATCTGGTTATTGATGCTGGGGTGTATTACAAGAATTTTATGAAAAGATTACCCAATCTTGAAAAGCTCAGTTGTCAATTACGTGATTCAGGAAACCATTTTTACAAATACTTTCCTGCTTTCGCGTCTCTTAGTCAACTCAAATCTCTCAAGATTGGTGTCACAAGGTTGTTGACATATCCCTATGGTTTTGAAGAATTTACGTACCCGTCAAGCCTCAAGAAATTAACTTTGTCATATCTTGAGCTACCTTGGTGTAAAATTTCCTACATTGGTACTTTGTCCAACCTTGAAGTTCTTAAATTAGAAGGAAGTGGTTTCAAAGGGAGACAGTGGGACGTTAAGGACGGGGAGTTTTCTAATCTTAAAGTTTTGAAATTAAAGAAATTAGGACTATCAGAATGGACTGCATCTGATGACTCGTATCCCAACCTACAGAAAGTACTTGTGCACGGGTGTTGGAAACTAGAGGAAATTCCTAATAGTTTTGGGAGTAATTGCTCATTGCAACTTATTGAGGTAAGATCATGTTGTGACTCTACTGTAAATGCTGCCCTCAAAATTAAAGAAACACAAATTGAGGAGATGGGGAATTCTGAATTCAAGGTTATTATTTGTAAGTGAAAGTCGGATTTTTTAATTAGGTTTCTTTGTCATATTTTTTAATTAAATATTAAATGGCATGTAGGGCAATCCTATAATTGCTTGATCTAAGAGTTTGTCCTTGCATTTTAGTAGTTTTCTTTGATTCCTTTTTAGTAGGTGCAGCTTGTCTGGGTACATAGATCGTGTAACTCTCAATTACTCCTATTACATTTCTTTTGGCGGTTTCACTGTATAAAGAATTAAGACCCAGATTCGTCATGAAAATTGCCTCTGCGAGAACTTGTGGTTTTAAAGTTATAAACATGAGTAGTTTAGTGACTTCAGTAAGATAACAATTATTTAATTGCACATTAAGAGTACAAGTGTTGAATGTCACTAGTCTTGTGGAAAAGATAAAATGAATACAGTGGATGTTATTAGTCTAGCGGAAAAAGAAAATGATACCAACAAGGCAACAACTAAACTATATTTTACAAAGGAAAAGAAAGAAGACCAAGTAAAAGCGAAAAAATCAGTCCAGACCTAATGATGTTCTAAACGTCAATACCACACAAGAGGGGTGATTTGTGTGGTGTCTGATTTTCGTGTGCACTAGTTATAGAAGGACCAGGTTCTTCTATGTGTTTCAACCTCTAATGTTTGCAGAATAATAAATACAGAAAATAAATAACACATAGATTTTTACGTGAAAAAACCACGACATACTTCCCAGTAGGATTTTCCTAAACTTTTTACTAAATCAGTGAGCCAAACAACATTTACAAAAACTCTTTTGTAAACCTAGGATTACCTCTAATCCCTTTGTAGCAAACTAGTCTCTAGCTATTTGCGACAAACTCTAAGTTAGCTATAACTTGAAACACACAGTACATATTACATACGCTTCTAGATAAAGCTGAAAAGGTACAAGTTGAAATCACCTACTCCAAGTAAACTAGACTAAAAGACAACAGTTGGAACTGATTCTTCTAGCTGGTTCAAGTAGCTTCAGAATCGCACACTTAAATCTCACACGAACTGCTTGCAAAATTGCCTTGCTAATTTTGCTCTCAATTCTTGCTTAACTTCTGGTTTTGTGTGTACGTGTACAATAAGAACAAACTGCAATATATAGGATTAGTAGATAAGAGATTTACTAGAGTTCTAATGCTACTCTTCCTTGGTGGAAGAGTTATAGTTAATCTCAACTCCTCAAATCCTTCCTTATCTTTGATTATGTTCTTACTGAATAAGTAGTCCTTCTCCTTATCATTTTGCAATCTTTTTGATCAGGAGATATCTCTTATTTCCCAGTTTTCGCTTATCTCCTGCATGTGCACCTCACATGCCTTTAACTCTGCATGTGTCTATGTCTTCCAGTGATGGACCTGGTTCATCTTTGAGTTCCTTTTTCAGTTTTCAAACCATTCAATTTCTTGGGCCAACAAATTCCCCATTTTTTATGATGACAAACTCTGTGCTTAGGCCTTTAACCAACTTAATCAAACATTGACACATTTTAGAGTATTAAGCATTTATCATAAAAGAACCAGGTTCATTAGGTTATAAATATCGCATGTTCAGAGTAGCACATAACCATTCTTCTCCCTTTTGGCATCATCGAAAAGTTGCAAAATTTAGAAAGTCCCAGATATTTAAGAATTACTCATGGCCACTGGGGCCACTGCAAGTGCAATCATTGATTAAGCATCAATAGTGAACCGATAATTTAAACTATCAAAGAAAAAGAAACAAGAGTAAGAGCAAAAACAACTGAATTCATTGATAGAAAGCATTGTTCATCCACAATCCACAAAAAGAAATAAAAATAGTTAAAACCATGAGCAAAAAAAAAAAAAACAAGAAAAGTCCCTAATCTGGGTCACTAAAGTACTAAGGCAGGCTGGGCAACTAAGGCTGGGAAGGGCTGGAGGCTGGATTTTTGGCTTAGAGAAGAGATAGCATATCCCTAAGAATTCCCTCATTCTTCTCCTTTTCTTTAGCAAGCTCAGTTCTGAGAGCATCCCTCTCAAATTAAACCTCTGCCAGGCGGTTCTTCAGCCGAAGTATTTCTGCATCCTTCGCCCCACTCTCCTGCACAAGTGCTCTGACTTTGCTGTTCGCAGGTGTCTTCCTAGATGAACCAGGTTCATTGGAAGTGACATTTACAACATAGTCACAAGCCATAAGAGTATTTATGCCAAAGTGATCCTTGTTTGTGGCCATTTCTGCCTTCTTTAGAGGCACCTTGTAGTGAGCAAGTACAGAGGTGAGAATGAAACCATATGGAATGGCATGGGATTTGGAGCCATTTACCACTCCGTCCAACAGCTGAATGAAGAAGTAGGGCCAATTTATCTGACTCCCACTGTCCAGACACTCCATCAGAACTAAATCCATGTAGTTAGCAATATGCCTCCTCTCCTGTCTTGGCAGTACACATTTGTTGATAAACTCAAATACCACTTTGTGTGGGGGCTTCATCTCACTCTTGTAGACTGCCTTAGGTTCAACCTCCTCTTCATTGTCGCAGAATGTTCTTGTGATTAGCAGAGCAATTGGAAGAACATCTAAACTTGGCCATTTTTGCCTAGTATAGTCATCATAGACATAAGATGGAATGCCAAGGATCTCTCCTAATTCTTTGGCATCAAAAGAAATTTGTAGCCCCTTCACTTGGCTAGTGACTCTGCCATCCTTGATTACAACGTTGGCCATGAACTCGACTATCACATTTCAGGCCAATCGCCCATCTAACTGAAGGACCATGTCCTTCCAGCCCTGCACCTCCAGCTTATCCAACAATAAGACCATGCTTGCTTCTTCCAAATATTTCAACAACCTCCCCTTCAAAATGGTGCGTTTCCCAAATTTTGTCAATTTATCCTTTTCTCCATCCGACTCAGTTGCCTCTTCATGATTCCAGTCCTCATCTTCAGCAATTTGAACTTTCTTGGGTTTTACTGTAGACCTGGTTCTCTTGGCTACGGTTGAAGGTGTAGCCGACACAGATGCATATTTCTTTGAGGAAGTCTTGTCTTTCTTTGGTTTTGGAGTCTGAATCTAAACCTCTTCCACTTGTTCACCTTTATGGGCCAGGTCCTCTACAGGCTCATCAATTTTCTCCTTTCCCTTTTCAGCCCTCTTTCTTTTACTCTCTTCCAAGGCTTTCTGTAACTCCTCCTCACTCTGCCTTAGGGTGCTTCTTGTGGTTCTTCCTCTGGGAAGAGGAATTTCAAAACAAGCAGAGGGAGTGGCTTTCCTTTTCTTACTTATTCTTGTTGTTACAGAAGTTTGAGCCTTCAGAGTCCTTTTCTTCTTTGCCTTGTAACTATCTCCCAACTTTTTCAGAAGATCTACAAGTGTTTCCTCAGTAGATGAACCAGGTTCATCTGTAGATTTTCCAAGTTTTCCAACCCCTCAGCAGCCTCTGCTGAGTCACTTCCCCCTGACATCTTGGCTCTTTCTCCTACCACTACTGGTTCAGTACCACAGATATCCAAACGAGTAGTTTCTTCCCATGTTCCCCTGTCTTCACTCCGACCTCCCTCTCTCTTTTTCTTTCTCAATGTTATTTTTACCATCACTTCTTCTCATTTCCGGCACCTCCACATCAATCACAGACCTAATCAAGACAAACCTAGTCTCTAAGTTCAGACTAACCTCAGAATCAACTTCAGACACAGTTTTTGGTACATAGGCTACCTGTTCAGAATCATGGGAATTTGCTGCTTCCCCCTCAGTTGCTAGCTTGAAGTTTGGGATTCAACTTTCTTGTGAGAGAACCTGTAGCCACTATTTTTCTAGCAAGCATTTTGACCCTCTTTTTTCTGGGTTCTTGATTAGGGCTAGGTTGAGGAATGGTGGGAATGGGTTGAGACAGGATGGGATATTGTTGAGGAGTGGTGGGACTGGATTGAGATGGAGTAGAGCTTGACTGTGAGGGTGTAGTTCTGGATTGAGGTGTGGAGGAAGAGGACGAGGAGGGAGGCTGTGAGTCACATGGGCTACGGATTTTTCCGTTGGTTGATTCTCGAAATCACCTCTTGAAAACAAAAGGCCCTCGGGTCCAGACCCACAAATGAATAGGAAGTGAGGAGAGGGTCATTCATTAAAGGGGGAAAAATACCCGTAAAACGATACAATTGAATTTGTGACGTGGTTTATATAGAAGTGAATTGATTTGACCCAAAAATACGAAATGAATAAGAACAGAAATAAGATTATGAAATAATATTAAAGGAAATACAAGCCTAGCCGAGTGTTTAACTTCTCCTATAGCACTAGGAGGAACCAAATTAATAATAAGATAAAGAAAGCAATTTTTTGGTATGAGAGAAGATTATAGCTTTTTCTTACAGAATATTTCGTGTATATAATGAATGTTAATTCTCTTATTTATAGCTCTATTCAGGGAGACAAGATCCCCAAATCACGCTCCTCTTGAATGAGAATAAAACCATCATTGATGGTTGTATAACAGTTGGCAATAAATGCAGATATTCTCTATAACGGCCGCTCATTGAATGCTACCCGATGCCAATACTTTGAACCTTTGTCGTCGACTACTCTGTCTTCGCGACTCATCCAACACTGGTCACATGTTGGCAACTGGTATTAACTATTTGCTAACTCGCATCTTACCTGTCTTTAACTCCACGTGTCATCTCCTCATTTGTCTAATTGTTACTAACAGATTTTACCATATAGAGTTTTTGGCTTTGAGAGAAAGCACCACTCATTATCTATAAATAGATCAAACTTGAAGAATTGTTCTATGCTCATTGGTATATGCCTTTGAAAGACTTTAGCACCTAAGAGCAGTTTTAGAGAGCTTTTATAAAGAGAGAATGAGAAGAAAAAAATGCTTGTTTTGCTGTATATTTTGTTCTGACCAACCAACTTCAAATCATGTTTTCCGATTTGTTAGTCGTTGAATCAGGCCGAATTTTTGACCAAGTGTTGCTAACATCTCGTCTTTGATTGGAATGGTGGAGATCGGATTTTAAGAGCTTACAGAAGTGATGATGATGAGGGGTAAAAAGGATGGGTAATTAATATATAACGGCAACTTTTTGGGTCAAATAGAATTCTAGTCACTTCTGCAATTTGTCAGTTAGAAGTGACGGTTATAGCTTCCCTAGGTTCTAGGTGTTATAATTTGATGGGATTCTAAGGGTAGATAGAACTGGTTCAAAAATAGGATAAAATATAGATTTTGAAAAGATCTTGTTTGGGTAGAGTTCTGCTCATGATTAACTATTAATATTTTAAATTGTGTATAGTGGAGAACACATACCTCGCCTTTCAGATGAACCAGCACCGATGAACCAGGTTCATCATTTGAGAATCCTCTTGATCAAGCCTCAATTTTCAAAAACAGAGAAAATAACATTAGTAACCAGTGAGTCATATTAAAAACATGGCAAAAAAAAGAATACCTTGTAGGAGGAGTATGTTTCTCTCGGCGCATGTTAAGCAGTACTAGATAATGTGCATGGACAATATGACGACTCCGGCCACCACTACTCGGTGAACTCAGTCACACCAATAACCACTACATCAGTGTATGCAAAGCCATTAACATTTGGAAGCTTTCTTCCAAGTCAGTTCCAGACGATAACCGAGGACCCAGATGAAGGTGAAGAACATGAACAATAGATTTTGGCTGGGAAAAGATCTGTACAAAGAACAGGTGAAGAGATCCCTCGCCGGCTCCAGTTCTCTAACCTAGCAAAGACCACGGTGCATACTTCTCCTACTTTTCATATCTCAGTACCAATGGAACAGGAAAGGAAATTAGCTGAAGATAAACCTTACAAGAGGAATCGAAGCTCACAAATGGGGAAAGCTCTTACATATATTCCACAAGATCTGCAGGGGGATACTATTTTAGTAACAATTGTGGAGGAAGACATCAAGGAGCAGCAAAATTACTGGAATAATTCTCTCATAAGATACATTTTAGGTGAAAATCCATACTTCAAGTCTATTGAGAATTATGTTGAAAACGTTTGGGATTTTGTTAACACCCCAGAGATACTATATCATGATTATGGTTATTACGTATTTAGATTTGATTCAATTGAAGATAGGGATAAAGTCATGCAACTAGGTCCTTACACTTTTCATAATAAACCTTTTCTTTTGAAGAATTGGACGCTGAACTTTGTCTTTGATCCTGAATGTTTGAATGTGATTCCATTATGGGTAAGGTTTCCAAACCTACCAATATGATTCTGGTCAGTTGAAGCACTGAGTAAATTGGCTAGTGAAGTTGGAAAGCCAATGTACACTGACTTGTACACTGCTGAGATGGATAGGATTTCATTTGCCAGAGTTTTGGTAGAGACAGATGTATCTCATCCTCTGCCAAGTGATATTGAAATTCATACACCAGTGGGTGTTATTCATCAGAGGATAAAGTATGATTGGAAGCCTAAGTTCTGTATGGATTGTGTTTAAATTGGGCATACCCCTGAGGAATGTAGACAAACCAAAGAACAAGAGGCTAATGGAATATTTGTGAAACAGAACAGAAGGAAAAGAAGAGGTAAAAGAAGGAAGAAGATGGAGGTTAAATGGGTTGAAAAAGAGAACAATGGGCCAACAATTGAGGAGCAGATAGCTATGACCACAAAGAAGATTGTGGAAGAAGGAAATGCAGAAGGCTCACAAAAAGAAGGGAACCAACTGGATAGAAATGAATTTCCAACATTATCAGAAGTAATAAGGAATGATAAAAGAGCTGATAAGAGAATAGATGTGTCCAATGTGGAGATGCAAGGTTGTTCTACTAGTCAACTTGGAACTACAAACATATTTGAGATTCTAAAGCAAGGTGGTACTGCAGATGATACTGGGCAGGGTGGACAGATCCATCCTCCAATACTATGATAATTAGTACTTGGAACATAAGAGGGCTGAATAGGCCTTTAAATAGAAGGAGTTGATGCTCTTTCCGAAGAAGTATAAGGTAGAGGTTCTTGGACTAGTGGAAACAAGAGTGAAAGAGAATAAAGCAAAAAGAATAGCTTAGAAGGTGGTAAAGGACTGGAAAATACAGTTTAACTATAATTGTGCATATAATGGAAGAATTTGGCTAGTGTGAAAGGCTCATATTCACATCCAGAATCATAAGGTAGATGCACAGTTTGTCCACTGTGAAGTAGAAGAACAAAGTAATTAGAAGAAATGGCTGCTCACTGTAGTTTATGCTTATAATGACTTGACCTCAAGAAAGCAGTTATGGGAGAAGCTTAGTAGTTTTGGTTATAACATCACTAGTGAATTGCTAATTAGTGGTGATTTTAACAATGGTTTACAAACATAAGATAGAATTGGTGCTCCTATAACAATGGTAGAGGTGCAGGACTTTAAGGAGTTTTTGGATAAGATGCAACTCACACCTTTGAAGAGTACATGATGGTATTATACATGGTGTAATAAAAGGGATGAAAATGCTAGGGTGTATAGCAAGATTGATTGGGCATTTGGAAACTTCATTTGGATGATGAACAATGGGCACATTGAGGCTGAATATCTTAACCCTGGTGTTTCTGATTACGCTCCTATCCTGATGAATTGTCAATTTGGTATGACTCAACAATTCTTGCATCCTAGACCTTTCAGACTGTACCATACTGTCCTTCATCATCCTGAATTCACAAGGATAGTGAAAGAAGTATGGGTACAGAATGATAGAGAGATTGATAGGGGTAGGACATGGTATAAGCTCAGAAGGTTAAATGAGGCATTGAAAGAGTTAAACAATTATATGGAATCTTATCAAGAGAAACTAGTTCAAGCAAAGCAAAAACTAGAACTGGTTCAACATCAATTGTCCCTGCAATCCCTAAGGCAAGAACTAATGGATCAAGAAAAGGAAATCTTGATAGAAGTGGAGAAATGGAGCAACATTGAGGAGCAGGTGTTGAGGCAGAAGTCTAGGTCTATCTGGATTCAACATGGAGATGAAAATACCAAATACTTCCATGCTCAATGGAAGCTGCGTACTAACACTAATGCAATTGTTTCTATTCATAATGATGCAGGTCTTAAGCTAACTGATCCTAAACTGGTGGAGGAGCAATTTTTGGAATTCTTTAAAAAACTGATGGGAGAAGCATCACCATTGCACCCTTGCCCTGATGTTGAGGTGATTAAGAAAGGACCATGTATCACAAGACAACAACAACTGGAGCTGATCAAGGAAGTTACAGTAGAGGAGATTAAGGAAGCTATTAAAAGTATGCCAACAGAAAAGGCTCCTAGAGTAGATAGTTTTCCAGTAGAATTCTTCACACAACAATAGGAGATGATCAAAGAAGATGTGACTTCAGATGTACTGGATTTCTTTAGTACAGGGAGGCTTGCAAAGGCTATAAACAACACTGCTATTACCCTGATTCCTAAAGTACCTAATCCTACTCAGGTTAAGGACTTTAGGCCAATAGCATGTTGTACAACTATGTACAAGATTATTACAAAGATCACTGCAGGTAGATTAAAAGCTATTATGAATTACCTTGTGGGGGAATCTCAATCAACTTTTATTGAGGGCAGGAATATAACTGACAATATCCTTTTCACTCATGAGTTGTTCAAAGGATATACTAGGAAAGGAATTTCTGCAAGGTGTATCCTTAAAGTTGACCTTAGGAAAGCCTATGATACATTGGACTGGTTCTATTTGAAAAGGATGTTGATAGAGTTGGGATTTCCACAGAGGTTTGTATGCTGGATAATGAATGCCTCACAACAATGTCTTACTCCTTGATCTTAAATGGTGGACTTACTAAACCATTTGAAGGAAAAAGGGGGATAAGACAAGGAGACCCTATTTCTCCATACTTATTTTTGCTAGCAATGAGTATTTGCAGAGGGAATTCAATCAACTGGTTTCAAAAAACATATTTCACTTTCATCCAAGGTGCAAGAGGCTAGGAGTAATGCATGTGTGCTTTGCAGATGACCTGCTGATGTTTTGCAGAGCTGATTTGGAATCAATAAAGCTTTTGTAGAATGCATTCCTGAAGTTTTCAAGAGCATCAGGGCTTCAGTCAAATCTAGATAAGAGCTCAGTTTATATTGCAGGAACAAATGATAGGATGAAATAACTGATTTTGCAGGAACTGGGGTAAAGTGAAGGAAGTTTACCATTTAAATACTTAGGAGTTCCCTTATCTCCTAAAAACCTATTAGTTGAGAAGATCACTGCAAGAATTAGTTGCTGGACATCAAAACTACTGTCATACTTTGGTAGATTGCAGCTTATAAAGTCAGTTATCTTTGGGATGCAGTCTTACTAGGCTCAGGTGTTTATGTTACCAAAGAAGATAAGCAAGATGATAGAGGCTATTTTCAGATCTTACTTGTGGACAGGGCAAGCGGATATATCTAGAAGAGCTTTGGTTGCATGGGACAGAGTATGTTTACCACAATCATTGGGAGGCTTGAATGTGATAAACCTATGTAACTGGAATAGAGCTGCAATAGTGAAGCATCTGTGGGCAATCACAATGAAGAAAGCCTGCCTATGGATTCTATGGATACATGCTTATTATATAAAGAATAGAAGTATTGACAACATGATTATACCTAAGAGTGCAGCTTGGGTAGTAAGGAAGATCATTGAGCAAAGGGAGTTTATATTGAATTTACAAAGTTTGCAAGGAACTGTGCAAGATAGGATGAAGACTTTACAATACAAAAATGGTAAGTTTAGTATTAAGAAACTGATGTTTTATACGTCAATACCACACAAAGGAGGGGGGGGGGGGGGATTCGTGTGGTTCCAATTTTCGACTGTTTTCGTTATGGAAGAACCAGGTTCTTCTAGGTGTTCCAACTTCTACAGTTTGCAGAATAATAATTGCAGAAATAAAAGAACACAACAATTTTACGTGAAAAACACCTGGCTCAAAAGGTGAAATAACCACGACCTACTTCCCAGTAGGATTTTGCCAAACTCTTAACTATGTCAATGAGCCAAACAACATTTACAAAATAAACTCTTTTGTAAACNGGGGGGGGGGGGGGGTGATTCGTGTGGTTCCAATTTTCGACTGTTTTCGTTATGGAAGAACCAGGTTCTTCTAGGTGTTCCAACTTCTACAGTTTGCAGAATAATAATTGCAGAAATAAAAGAACACAACAATTTTACGTGAAAAACACCTGGCTCAAAAGGTGAAATAACCACGACCTACTTCCCAGTAGGATTTTGCCAAACTCTTAACTATGTCAATGAGCCAAACAACATTTACAAAATAAACTCTTTTGTAAACCTAAGGACTAACTCTAATCCCTTTGTGGAAAACTAGCCTCTAGCTAATTGCAACAAACTTCAAGTTAACTCTAACTTGAGTAATGTGTACCTATTACAATTGCTTCTAGATAAAGCTGAAAGATACAATTTTTAATCACCTACTACAAACAACTAGACTCAAAAGATAATAGATGGAACTGGTTCTTCGAGCTGGTTCAAGTAGCTTTTGAGTCGCACAGAAATTCTTCACATGAACTGCTTGCAAAATTGCTTTTGTTATTTTGCTCTCAATTCTTGTTTCACTTATATGTTTGTGCGCATTCTTCAGCAGGAGCACTTTGACAATATATAGGATCAGTAGTTGAGACGTTGAAGTAGAATTCTGATGCAACTCTTCCTTGGTGGAAGAGTTTGAGTTGATCTCAACTTCCTTGATCCTCCTCTATCTTGATTCTGCCATACCTGAATACGAAGTCCATCTCCCTATCAATTTGCAATCTTTTCGCTTAGGAGATAACTCCTTAATTCAGAGATGGGGTTTATCTCCTGTGTGTGAACTCTTCTCGTGCCATTCATTCTGCATGTCTATGTATTCCATGATGGACCTGGTTCAACTGTGAGGACATTTGTCATTCTTCAAAACCATTCAGTATCTTGATTCAACAAATTCCCCCTTTTTGATAATGACAAACTCTGTGCTTAACCCCGTAAACATTTCAATCCAACATGGACACTTTTTATAGCATTAAGCATTTTTCATAGAGAACCAGGTTCATTAGGTTATAAACATCACAATTTTTCATAAAGCATATCTAACACATCACAATTTTTCATAAAGCACATCTTCCCTCTTTTGGCATCATCGAAAAGTTGCAAAATGATAAACTTACCAGAACTTTAATAATTACTCATGGCCATTGAGGCAATCATGAATTAATCATCAAAAGAAACCAAAAAATGCAGGCTATTTAAGAAACTGAGATATAGTCAAGAACAAAAACAATACAATTCATTGATTTGATAATATTTCATGCACTAAACACAAAAATAAATAAAAACAGTCACAGTCACGAGCAAGAAAAAAAAGGAATAGACAAAACAAATCCCAAACTGGGTCATAGAGGGGTGTAGGAGGGCACTGGACACCTAAGGCTGGGAAGGGGTAAAGTTTTGGTTCTTTGCTTGAAGAAGAGAGAGCATCTGTTGAAGTATCCCCTCATTCTTCTCCTTTTCTTTTGCTAATTCAGCTTTGAGAGCATCCCGCTCAGCTTCAACCTCTGTAAGGCGAGTCTTCAATCGAAGGATATACGCATCCTTAACCTCACCTTCATGCACAAGCGTCCTGACCTTTCTATTCACATGCATTTTCCTTGATGAACCACGTTCATCCTCAGGAACATTCACAATATAGTCACAGGTTAGTAACGTGTTCTTCCCAAAGTGGTCCTTGGCGGTAGCCATCTCAGCCTTCTTCACAGGCACCTTAAAGTGAGCAAGCACAGTCGTAATGATGAACCCATAAGGTATAGCATGGGCTTTGGAGCCATTCACTACCATGTCCAGTAGTTGAATAATGAAGGAGGGCCAATTAACCTGCCGACCACTATACATGCACTCCATGAGAGTGAGATCCATGTAACTTGCAATATGCCTTCGCTCTTGCCTGGGCAGTAAGCACTTGATGACAAACTCAAAGATTAGTTTGTGCTACGGCCTCATATCACTTTTGAACACTTCCCTAGGCTCCATCTCCTTCTCATTCTCACTGAATAACCTTGTGATTTGAAGGGCTGAAGGGAGTCCATCCAAGCTTGGCCACCTCTGCCCGGTGTAGTCATCATATACTCAGAGGGAATATCAAGTATCTTGCCCAGTTCTTTGGCATCAAAAGAGACCTCAACCCCCTGTATCCTAGTGGAAACCCTTCCATACTTGACCTCCGCATTCGCCATAAATTCCACAAGCTCATTTCTTGCCAGCCTGCCATTAAGATGAAGGACCAGGTCCTTCCAACCGTGCACATCCAAGGTGTCCATAAGAAAAATCATCCCAGATTATTCAAGATCCCTAAAAAGCTTTTCTTGCAGAATAGTACTCTTCCCAAACTTTGTTTGCTTGTCTGTCTCCTCACCAGACTCGTCTGCTTCTTCTCTACTCCACTCAGCATCATCATTGAATTTAACTTTCTTTGATTTAGACCTGGTTCGCTTGGCAACTGTTGAAGGTTTGGCAAACATAGAAGCTGACTTCTTGGCAGAAGTCTTGTCCTTCTTGGGCTTGGGTGTCTCAACCTCAACCTGTGCCGGTTGTTTCTCTTGAAGGACCAGGTCCATCTCATCATCATCAACATCAACTGCCTCAGCAGGCTCGCCAACTCTTGCCTTCCCTTTGGCAGCTTTCTTTTTCTTACTCTCCCTCAAAGATTTCTCCAACTCCTCTTCACTCTGTATGACTGCACTTCTAGTGGTGCGACTTTTAGGAACAGGAACCTCAGCAGATGAAGGGGCCTTTCTTTTCTTGGTTGTTACTGGAGTATCAGCTTTCTTGGCTTTGGGGGTTCTCTTCTTCTTGGGTTTGTAACTTTCCTCCAGTTTTATCATCAGATCAGCCAAGGTTTCTTCAATGGATAAACCAGGTTCATCAGTTACATGCTGTAAGTTTTCCAATCGTACATCAACTTCTCCATAGTTGCTTCCCCCTAAATCCTTGACACCCTTCTAAGAAATTACTGGAGCAGGGCCACAAATTGCCAATGTAGCACCTTCCTTCCCTATTCCCCTTTCATAACTTCCTTCTCCCTCTCTCTCAATTTCTTTTCCCTTATTTTTACCACCTTTTCTTCTCCTATAAGGTACTTCCACATCTAATAGAGACCCAATTAATATGAACCTATTTTCAGCAATTTCAGGATCAGACCTAATTTCAGAAGTTACCTTTTCAGTGTCTGAAGAATCAATTGCTTCTTCCTCATTTGCAGATTTGAAAGATTCACTTGAGTTTTTAGAATCTTGGGCCTGGCTTGCCTGAAGCTTTGCATTCAATTTCCGTGAAAGAGAGCCAGAAGCAATTGTTTTCCTGGCTAGCATTTTTACTCAGCGTTTTCTTGGTACTGGAGTAGGGCTTGGTGTAATGGTTGGAGCTGTTTGGGTGAAGGAGTGGGTTCTGGAAGTGGAATGTTTTGAGGATTAGAAGAATTCAATGGAGATTGTGTGGAAGAGCTTTGTTGTGATGGAGAATTAGAAACAGTATCTTCAAGTGCGATACTATATTCAGGGGTGGTTGATGAGGATCTAGCAGGGGGTGGTGTGGAAAACATGTTTATGAAGATTTGGAGAGTAAAGGACTTTGATAACTTTGGTTGAGTGGAATGATGAACTTGGTTCTACGGTTATGCTTTTTGAAGAAGAGAGAGTGAGAAATTAGAGAGGTAATGATGGGTTATTAAAGATGTGGTTAATAAATGTGCAACGGGCGTATTTATTGGTCAAGTGGGAGTGTAGTAGGCTCAGGAGTATCAGTGTTGATTGACGGTTATGACTCCCTACAATCTAGGCTTAATTAACTTTGATTGGACTCTTTGGAACGGATTCATTTGGAGATAAGTACTGACAATTTAAAATAGGCTTAATATGGATAGAGTCCTGCTCATGAGTGACTATAGTTATTTCAATAAGTGTATAGTGATGAGCACGTACCTTGTCAGTCAGATGAACCAGCCACGATGAAACAGGTTCATCGTGTTAGAGTCTTTTGTTTTGGCCCAAAGAGTCATATTAACACATGGCAAGAGAGTATGGCATTTAATACATTAAACTGAGCAATGATTATTCTGATTATTTACATATTTCAGAGATTCTAGCCTTTTTTTTTTGTTTTTGTTTTGAACTGGTTCAATTAGGTGATCTTAATCATCCCTAATTCTAACCTGTTTCTCTCAAAATACTCTCTACTCAGTGCGTTAGTAAGGATGTCAGCGATCTGTTTGTCAGTAACACAGAATTCAATAGAGATCATTCCCTTTTAATAGTTATCTCTTAGGAAATAGTGTCTAACATTTATGTGCTTGGTTCTCTTATGATGAACCGGGTTCTTCGTCATACTAATAGCACTGGTGTTATCACAGAAAGTTGGAATGCATCCAACCTCTATACCAAAATCCAAGAGTTGTTGCTTAATCCATAGCAACTGAACACAGCATGAGGCTGCAGCCACGTACTCAGCCTCAGCAGTAGACAGAGCTACTGAGTTTTGTTTCTTGGTGGCCCAAGACACTAGGCAAGAGCCCAAAAAATGTGCCATGCTTGAAGTGATCTTCCTGTCTACCAGGAAGCCTACATAATCTGCATCAACATATCCTACAAGATCGAAATTACTACCTTTAGGATACCAAAGGCATAGGTCAGTGGTGCCTTTCAAATATCTCAGGATTCTCTTCACTGTAGTTAGATGAGACTCCTTTGGATTGGCCTGAAATCATGTACAAAGCCCTACGCTGAAAACAGTGCCAGGTCTACTGGCAGTAAGATATAATAAAGACCCAATCATCCCTCTGTACAACTTTTGATCGACAGATGAACCGGGTTCATCTACATCTAATTTTGTGGTTATTGCAATGGGAGTATCAATTTCTTTTGAGTCTTCCATTTTTAAATCTTTTGAGCAACTCTTTCACATATTTTTGCTGGTGGATCATTGTTCTATTTGAGTTTTGTTTAATTTGTAAGCCTAAAAAGAAATTTAGCTCACCCATCACGCTCATCTCAAATTCACTCCCCATAAGATTAGCAAATTCCTTACTTAATTTTTCAGAATATTGGGCCTGGCTTGTCTGAAGCTTTGCATTCAATTTCCGAGCAAGAGAGCCAGAAGCAATTGTTTTCCTCGCTAGCATTTTTACTCGTCGTTTTCTGGGTATTGAAGTAGGGCTTGGTGTAATGGTTGGAGCTGTTTGGGGTGAAGGAGTGGGTTCTGGAACTGGAATGTTTTGAGGAGTAGAAGAATTCAATGGAGATTGGGTGGAAGAGCTTTGTTGTGATGGAGAATTAGAACCAGTATCTTCAAGTGCGATACTATATTTAGGAGTGGTTGATGAGGATGTAGCAGGGGGTGTTATGGAAGACATGTTTATGAAGCTTTGGAGAGTAAAGGACTTTGATAACTTTGGTTGAGTAAAATGATGAACTTGGTTCGACGGTTATGCTTTTTGAAGAAGAAAGAGTGAGGAATTAGAGAGGTAATGATGGGCTTTTAAAGATGTGGTTAATAAATGTGCAACGGGCGTATTTCTTGGTCAAGTGGGAGTCTAATCGGCTCAGGAGTATCAGTGTTGATTGACGGTTATGACTCCCTACAATCTAGGCTTAATTAACTTTGATTGGACTCTTTGGAACGGGTTCATTTGGAGATAAGTATTGACAATTTAAAATAGGCTTAATATGGATAGAGTCCTGCTCATGAGTGACTATAGTTATTTCAATAAGTGTATAGTGATGAGCACGTACCTTGTCAGTCAGATGAACCAGCCACGATGAACCAGGTTCATCGTGTTAGAGTCTTTTGTTTTGGCCTCAATTTAAAAATAGAAAAACATCATTAGAAACCAAAGAGTCATATTAACACATGGCAAGAGAGTATGGCATTTAATACATTATACTGAGCAATGATTATTCTGATTATTTACATATTTCAGAGATTCTAGCCAATTTTTTTTGTTTTTGTTTTGAACTGGTTCAATTAGGTGATCTTAATCATCCCTAATTCTAACCTGTTTCTCTCAAAATGATCTCTACTCAGTGCGTTAGTAAAGATGTCAGCGATCTGTTTGTTAGTAGCACAGAATTCAATAGAGATCATTCCCTTTTCATAGTTATCTCTTAGGAAATAGTGTCTAACATCTATGTGCTTGGTTCTCTTATGATGAACCGGGTTCTTCGTCATACTAATAGCACTGGTGTTATCACAGAAAATTGGAATGCATCCAACCTCTATACCAAAATCCATGAGTTGTTGCTTAATCCATAGCAACTGAACACAACATGAGGCTGCAGCCACGTACTCAGCCTCTGCAGTAGACAGAGCTACTGATTTTTGTTTCTTGGTGGCCTAAGACACTAGGCAAGAGCCCAAAAAATGTGCCATGCTTGAAGTGCTCTTCCTGTCTACCAGGAAGCCTACATAATCTGCATCAACATATCCTACAAGATCGAAATTAATACCTTTAGGATACCAAAGGCATAGGTCAGTGGTGCCTTTCAAATATCTCAGGATTCTTTTCACTGCAGTTAGATGAGACTCCTTTGGATTGGCCTGAAATCTTGTACAAAGCCCTACGCTGAAAACAGTGCCAAGTCTACTAGCAGTAAGATATAATAAAGACCCAATCATCCCTCTGTACAACTTTTGATCGACAGATGAACCAGGTTCATCTACATCTAATTTTGTGGTTATTGCAATGGGAGTATCAATTTCTTTTGAGTCTTCCATTTTTAAATCTTTTGAGCAACTCTTTCCCTTATTTTTGCTGGTGGATCATTGTTCTATTTGAGTTTTGTTTAACTTGTAAGCCTAAAATGAAATTTAGCTCGCCCATCATGCTCATCTCAAATTCACTCCCCATAAGATTCGCAAATTCCTCACTTAATTTTTCTGAGGTTGCCCCAAATATTATGTCATCTACATATATTTGTACTACCAGGAGATCCTTACCTTTTTCCTTTAAGAACAAAGTGTTATCAATTTTATCTCTTTTGTAGTCATGTTCTAGTAGGAATTTAGATAGACGCTCATACCATGCTCTTGGTGCTTGGTTGAGTCCGTACAGGGCCTTGTCAAGCATGTACACATGATCAGGTATCTCCTTGCTTTCAAATCCTGGAGGCTGCTTAATAAATACTTCCTCCTTTAGGTAGCCATTGAGGAAAGCACTCATTACATCCATCTGGTGGAGAGTAAATTCCATGTAGGCACCAAATGCTATGAGAAGCCTGATTGCCTCCAGTCTTGCCACAATACCAAAGGTTTCATCATAGTCAATTCCCTCTTCTTGACTATATCCTTGGACAACCAGTCTAGCCTTGTTTCTTGTAACTGTTACATCTTCATCGAGTTTGTTTTTTAAGACCCACTTTGTGCCAATCACTGATCTATCTAGTGGTATGGGTACCAGATGCCAAACTTGAATCCTTTCAAATTGATTTAGTTCTTTTTGCATGGTATTTACCCAGTCAACATCCTGTAAGGCTTCAGAAACATTCTTTGGTTTGATTAAGGATAGAAATGCATCAAACTCACACATATTTTTCAAGGAGGATATGGTTTTGATTCCACATGTTAAGTCTGTTATGATATTCTCAATAGGGTGAGAAATTTGATATCTGTGTGGTTTGAGCACCAATTGTTCATGACTTGATGATCCCATATTGTCTTGTTGTCGTGGAACAGGATCAGGGCCAAGTTCCAATGAGGGTTGCTGTTGAGTTCCCCCTATCATGTTGCTTAGGGTAGTTGGACCTGGTCCATCACCTATTCCTTCTTCCATATTTACTCCAGTTTGATCACTGCTTCTGACCAGTCCAATCTCCTCATCTTCTTGTTCCTGTCTCTCAGAGAGAATGCTAGTTTCATCAAAGACAACATGCACACTCTCTTCTACACACATAGTTCTTTTATTATATACTTTATAAGCCTTACTATGTGATGAATATCCCAAGAATACTCCCTCATCACTTCTGGGATCAAATTTTCCTAGGAAGTCTTTGCCATTGTTGTGCACAAAGAACTTGCATTCAAAATCCCTAAGGTGGGATATGTTGGGTTTTCTCCCTTTAAGTAACTCATAGGGAGTTTTCTCTACAACTGGTCTGGTCATGCATTTGTTTATTATATAGCATGCAGTGTTTATTGCCTCTGCCTAGAAACTATGGGGTAGTTTACTAGAAAGAAGCATGGTTCTGGCCATATCTTCAAGAGTTCTGTTCTTTCTTTCAACAACTCCATTTTGTTGTGGAGTTCTAGGGGCATAGATGTTGTGATTTATGCCATGTTCATCACAAAATTCAGCAAACTTTGCATTTTCAAACTCAGTGTCATGATCAGATCTTATTGATACAAGTTGATTTCCTAACTGTTTTTTAAGTTTTTCTAACAAATGAAGTAAACATATCAAATGCTTCATCTTTATATGTCAGAAACAAAGTCCAGGTAAACCTGGAGTAGTCATCAACTAGCACCATTACATATTTCTTACCACCTCTGCTCAAGGTTCTCATAGAACCACATAGATCCATATGAACCAGTTCCAACGTCCTGGTGGTACTAACCATTTTCTTGATTTTGAATGAGGATCTTACCTGCTTCCCCCTTGCACATGCCTCACAGACTTTGTCTTGAACTTAATGTTAGGGAGCCCTATCACTAAGTCCTTGGAGATTAGTTTGTTAAGCTGATTTAGACTTGCATGACCAAGTCTTTTGTTCCAAAGGAGGGGATCACTGTCCAACATACTTAAACAGGTGAGTTCAATTTCTGATAGTGTGGACAAGTCTATGACATGGATGTTATTCACTTTTTTTCCCTGCAAGACAATCTTGTCAGTAAGAAGATTAATCACAAAACATTTAGTTGAAGTAAATGCAACCAGGTTACCTCTGTCACACAGTTGTGACACACTAATCAGGCTATATTTTAAGCCATCTATCAAGTACACATTCTCAATGGAATGCGTGTCATTCTTACCTACCTTACCAACCCCAATAATTTCACCTTTCTTTCCATTTCCAAAGGAGACATCTCCTCCTATGAGGTTTTCAAGTGAAAGGGACTGTTCCTTGTTCCCTATCATATGTTTTGAGCAGCTGCTGTCCAAGTACCATATTTGGCTGCTTCCTCTCACTTGAACCACAAAAGGAAATAAAGGGTTAATATTAGGGACCCAAACTAGTTTGGGTCCTTTTATATGAGAGAAAGGATGAATTAAGCTTTTTCTGGCACAATTTGGTAACCATTTTTTCTTTCGAACAAAACTTTCATTCCTTCGACTGGCCTGCTCTTTTGCATTGCATTCAATTTTTTAGTGACCAGTCTTACCACAGTGGGTGCAAATTTTGTTCTCAGGAAGAGTGAGATACTTGCTTTTGGGATCCCATTTGGGCAGTTGACTCCCAAAGCCAAGTCCTCTTCTGTTGCTACTATGATTTTCTTGAAGCCATGTCAAGGCATCAGAGGATTTATTCCATTTGCATGTTCGATCTAATTCATGTTTGACCTTAAAAAGTTCTTCTTTTAGTACTCTTATCTGTTCATCTTTATTGTACATCTTATCCTTTAGTTTTCCTACATTCTCTTCTAACATGAGTTGAGAGTGATCAGCTGTCTTCTTGCTAGTTCCTAGTTTCAGTTTTAAATTTTCAAATTTTAGCTCTAGGATCTTAGTTTCAAGTGGATGAACCTGGTTCTTCAAGGCAGTGTTTTCCTTTTCAGATTCACTTACTCTGATTTCCAGGTTCTTACACTTTGCTTTTAACATTACACACTCCTTAGACAGTTGTTCTTTCTCTTTATTTATTTCTTCAGAATCATCCATGAAATCAAGTAGCAACTCAGAGAGTTTTTCTTTGGATAGGAATTTAATCTTGTTTTTGAGATGGGATATACTTACCTCTGGTTCTTCACATGATTCCTCATCTGATTCACCAATTGCCAAGTGCTTGTTCTACTTCCTCACCATCTTCTGATTCTTTATCTGAGCTTTCTCCCCAAGCAGCAACCATTGCTTTAGTTGTGGTTTTCTTGGGATGGACCAGTTCCTTCTTCCTGTTCTTTCGTTCAGATCTTTCCCTTTTCCATTCTACTTCCCACTGAGGACAATTCTTGATGTGGTGGTCAGTTTTTCCACATTTGTAGCATCCCTCGTTGGTTGGCTTTTCTGGAGCTTTTGCTTTGTTGTAGTTTCCACCTCTTGAGCTGCCCTTTTTTCTTATGAGGTAGTTTCTGAATTCCTTAGTGATCATGGCCATTTCATCTTCCTCCAAATCTGATCCCTCAGTAATTCTTAGTGCTAGACTTCTTTCCTTCTTAGGAGCATCCATTTTCATTGTTTGCCTTCTGAGTTCGTAGGCAGTGAGGTTTCCAATTAGCTCATCCAACGTGAGGGTTGCCATGTTTTTGGATTCCTGGATAGCTGTGATCTTGCTTTCCCAAGAAATTGGCAAGACCCTAGTCAGGATCTTCTCAACCCTGTCCTCTTCAAGGATGACCCTTCCAAGAGACTTGAGTTCATTGGTCAGTGTTGTGAACCTTGTATACATCTCTTGGATTGTCTCTCCTTCCTTCATAGTGAAGTTTTCATATTGGGAGTATAGTAGAGTACCTCTTGACCTTTTCACTTGAGGTGTTCCTTCATGAGATACTTGTAAGGTATCCCAAATTTCTTTGGCGGTGGTGCAACTTTTAATTCTACTATACTCGTCTGGACCAAGTCCACACACTAGCCACTTTTTGGCCTTAGCATTCTTCTCCCATTTTCTTAAGTCTTCAGCAGTGCAATCAACTCCTGTCTTTGGCACGTCTACTCCTTCAGCGGTCTTTTTCATGGTAGCCAAAGGACCATCAGTGACTATGTTCCATAGTTCATAGTCTTCCTCAATTAAGTGATCCTTCATTTTGTTCTTCCACAAGGAGTAGTACTGCCCGAGTGGAGGCCTAGCAGTTGATTTTCCTTCCCACTTCTCAGGTGGTGCACTCATTTTGATCTTTTCCTAAGAGGTTAACCTCTTCAAGGATAACCTGCTCTGATACCAATTGATGTTTTATACGTCAATACCACACAAGAGGGGGGTGATTTGTGTAGTGTCCAATTTTTGAGTGCTGTCGTTATGGAAGAACCAGGTTCTTCTAGGTGTTCCAACTTCTACAGTTTGCAGAATAATAATTGCAGAAATAATAGAGCACAACAATTTTACGTGGAAAACACCTGGATCAAAAGGTGAAAAAACCATGACCTACTTCCCAGTAAGATTTTCCCAAACTCTTCACTATGTCAATGATCCAAACAACATTTACAAAATAAACTCTTTTGTAAACCTAAGGACTAACTCTAATCCCTTTGTGGCAAACTAGCCTCTAGCTAATTGCGACAAACTTTAAGTTAACTCTAACTTGAATACTATGTACCTATTACAATTGCTTCTACATTAAGCTGAAAGATACAATTTGTAATCACCTACTACAAACAACTAGACTCAAAAGATAACAGATGGAACTGGTTCTTCGAGCTGGTTCAAGTAGCTTTTGAGTCACACATGAATTCTTCACATGAACTGCTTGCAAAATTGCTTTTGTAATTTTGCTCTCAATTCTTATTTCACTTCTATGTTTGTGCGCATTGTTCAACAGGAGAACTTTGACAATATATAGGATCAGTATTTGAGACGTTGAAGAAAAATTCTGATGCAACTCTTCCTTGGTGGAAGAGTTTGAGTTGATCTCAACTTTCTTAATCCTCCTCTATCTTGATTCTGCCCTACCTAAATACGAAGTCCATCTCCCTATCAATTTGCAATTTTTTCGCTTAGGAGATAACTCCTTAATTCAGAGATGGTGTTTATCTCCTGTGTGTGAAATCTTCTCGTGCCATTCATTCTGCATGTCTATGTATTCCATGATGGACCTGGTTCAATTGTGAGTATATTTGTCATTCTTAAAAACCATTCAATATCTTGATTCAACAAAAATCTTACAATCTACAAATTTCCTAGGGGCAGAAGGTAGTTTGGAAAAATCTGATTCTCCGCCCTCACATATATCCTGGACACAAATTCAATTTGTGGCTTACCATCCATAAGATATTACCAACAGTTGATAGACTATAGAAAGTTGGTATTCAAGTTAGTCTAGCATATGTGCTCTATGGGCAGGAAGATGGGGTGTTTGAACATCTATATTTTGAATGTTCATACACAAGAACTATATGGAAGAGATTGTTGAACTGGCTGGGAATGTAGAGACATATATTAACTTGGGATGAGGAGCTACAATGGGTGGTACAACATGCAAGGAATAAGAAAGGGATCAGTAACATCCTGGTAGTTGTGTTTAGCATGATGATGTATAGCTTATGGAGAGACAAGAATCTTATGAGATTCCAAAATGGAAGCACCTTAGCAGAACAAATATGCAGAGAGATTACAACATATGTTCATATTAAATGACACATACATAGCAGCTGGAAGGACTACATGGACGAGTTGAACAGATATCCATAGATAGCTCATTCTGTATTGTCTGTTTTTTGTCTTCAATTGTATTACATAGTTAGATATGCTACTGTTCTATTGTAGTAGAATACTTGTATAGAAGATATTAGTTATATAGGGAGACATCTGTGATGTAAGAGTTACTATAGTCCAAGGAAGAAAAGGAACTGGTCAGCAGATCCTAGTTTGTAAAGAAATTTCTAATAAATGAAAATGGTAGTTTATCGAGAAAAAAACATGGCAAAAGAGTATGCTATTTATAGCATGAGAATGAGTAACAGTTAATCTGATTATTTACACAAATTTCAGATTTTCTATCCATTTTTTCATATTTCTTTTTTTTTTCATGTACATTCTAAACTTGTTCAATTAGGTGATGTTAATCATCCATAACTCTAACATGTTCCTTTCAAAATTCTCTATACTTAGTGATTTTGTAAAGATATCAGCAATCTGTTTATCAGTAGCACAAAATTCAATAGAGATCAATCCCTTCTCATAATTATCCCTTAAAAAATAATGTCTAACATCTATGTGCTTTGTCTTTTTATGATTACTTATAGCACTAGTGTTATTACAAAAGATAGGGAGACATCCAACATCGATTCCAAAATCTATCAATTGTTGTTTAATCCACAATAGTTGATCACAACATGAGGCTCCAACCACATACTCAGCCTCAACAGTAGATAGAGCCACATAATTCTGCTTTTTAGCGGCTCAAGACACGAGACATGAGCCCAGAAAATGTGTCATACCTGAGGTGCTCTTTCTATCCACTAGAAAACCTGTATAATCAGCATCGGCATATCCCACAAGATTGAAATTACTACCTTTTGGATACCAAAGACAGAGACCGGTGGTGCCTTTTAGGTATCTCAAGATTCTCTTCACAACAGTTAAGTGGGATTCCTTTGGATTAGCCCTAAATCTTGCATAAAGTCCTACGCCAAAAATAATGTCAGGTCTACTGGCAGTAAGATACAACATTGAACCAATCATTTCCCTATACAACTTTTGATCAACAGATGAACCAGGTTCATCCACATCCAATTTTGTGGCTGTTGCTATAAGAGTATCAATTTCATTATAATCTTCCATTTTAAACCTTTTAAGCAACTCTTTAACATACTTTTGCTGATGGATCATAGTTCTATTTGAATTTTGTTTAATTTGTAAGCTAAAAAGAAATTTATCTCACCCATCATACTCATTTCAAATTCACTCCCCATTAATTTAGCAAATTCTTTACTTAGATTATCAGTAGTTGCTCCAAAGATTATGTCATCTACATATATTTGAACTACCAAGAGATCTTTACCTTTTTTCTTCAAGAATAAAGTACTATCAATTTCACCTCTTTTGTAGTCATGCTTAAGCAGGAATTTTGATAATCTTTCATACCATGCTCTGGGATCTTGCTTGAGTCCATACAGTTCTTTGTCAAGTTTGTACACATGATCTGGATTCTCCTTGTTCTCAAACCCTGGAGGTTGCTTGACAAACACTTCTTCCTTTAGATAGCCATTTAAGAAGGCACTTTTGACATCCATCTGATGAAGAGTGAATTCCATGTAAACAACAAAGGCTATGCGGAGTCTTATTTCCTCGAATCTTTCCACTGGAGCAAAAGTCTCATCATAGTTTATGCCTTCCTCCTGACTATATCCTTGAACCACCAATCTTGACTTGTTCCTTGTCACTGTTCCATCTTCATCAAGTTTGTTTCTGAAGACCCATTTTGTGCCAATTACTGATCTATCCAGGGGTCTTGGTACCAAATGCCAAACTTGACTCCTTTCGAATTGGTTGAGCTCATCTTGCATTGCATTTACCCAGTCTGCATCCTGCAAAGCCTCAACAACATTTTTAGGTTCAATTAGAGATAGAAAGGCATCAAAAGCACAAAGATTTTTCAAAGAAGATCTGGTTTTGATCCCAGAGGTTGGATCAGTGATAATGTTCTCAATAGGGTGAGAACTTTGATATCTATAAGGTTTCACAACCAACTGGTTACTCTTTGAAGTTCCTTGAATGCCTTGTTGCTGTGGAACAGGCTCAGGCATAGGTTAGAATGAATTTTGGGAAGTATTTTGTTCTATTCCCCCTGTCATGTTGCATGGGATAGATGAACATGTTCCATCACCTGTTCCTTCCTCCAGTGTTTCTCCAATTTTGACTGAGTTTATAACCAGCCCAATTTCTTCATCCTCTTGTTCCTGTCTCTCAGAAAGAATGTTAGTTTCATCAAAAACTACATGCACACTTTCATCAACACACATAGTTATTTTGTTATAAACTTTATAAGCCTTACTATGTGAAGAATATCCCAAGAATACTCCCTGGTCACTTCTGGGATGAAACTTACCTAGGGAGTCTTTACCATTGTTGTGCACAAAGCACTTGCAACCAAAAGCCCTAAGGTTGGATACATTGGTCTTTCTCTCTTTAAGTAACTCATAGGGAGTCTTCTCTATAAGTGTTCTAGTCATGCACCTATTTATGATATAGCATGCAGTATTAATAGCTTCTGCCTAGAAACTGTGGGGTAGTTTACTAGAAAGAAGCATAGTCCTACCATATATTCAAGTGTCCTATTCTTTATTTCGACAACTCCATTTTGTTGTGGAGTTCTAGGAGCAGAAAAGTTGTGATCTATGCCATGCTCATCACAAAATTCTTCAAATTTAGCATTTTCAAATTCAGTTCCATGATCAGACCTAATTGATGCAAGTTGATTTCCCACTTGTTTCTGAATTTTTCTAACAAAAGAAGTAAACATATCAAATGCCTCATCTTTTGATGTTAGAAACAATGTCCAGGTAAATCTAGAATACTCATCAACAAGCACCATCACGTATTTCTTACCACCTCTGCTTAATGTTCTCATAGAACCACATAGATCCATATGGACCAGTTCCATCGTTCTGGTTGTACTTACCATTTTCGTGGTTTTAAAAGAGGATCTTACCTGCTCCCCCATTGCACAAGCCTCACAAACTTTTTCTTCCTTGAACTTAATAGTAGGCAGACCTATCACTAAGTCCTTGGAGACTAATTTGTTGAGTTGACTCAGACTTGCATGTCCAAGTCTCTTGTGCCAAAGTAGGGGATCATTGTCCAGCACACTTAAGCATGTTAATTCATTTTCTGATAGTGTGGACAGATCTATGATGTAAATATTGTTCACTTTTTTTCCCGGCAAAACAATCTTGTCAGTAATAAGATTTATTACAAAACATTTTGTTGAGGTGAATTCTACCAAGTTACCTCTGTCACATAATTGTGACACACTAATTAGGCTATATTTCAATCCATCTATCAAGTATACATTCTCAATGAAACGTGTGTCATCCTTACCTACCTTATCAACCCCAATGATTTCACCTTTCTTTCCGTTTCCAAAGGAGACGTTTCCTCCTTTGAGGTCCTCAAGTGAAAGGAACTGGTCCTTGTTGCCAGTCATGTGTTTTGAGCAGCCACTATCCATGTACCATATTTGGCTACGTTCTTTCACTTGAACCTACAAAATAAAATCATGGGTTAGTCTTAGGAACCCAAACTAGTTTGGGTCCCTTTCTATAAGAAAAGGATGAATTAAATTGTTTCTGGCCCAATTTGGTAACAAATTTTTCCCTTGAACAAAACTTTTGTTCTTTTGACTGGCCTTTTCTTTTGCATTGCATTCACTTTTGTAGTGACCAGTCTTACCACAATGGGTACATATTTTGTTTTCAGGGAGAGTGAGGTACTTGCTTTTGGGGTCCCATTCAGGCGATTGACTTTCAAAGACAAGTCCTCTTTTGTTGCTACTATGGTGTTCCTGTAGCCATGTCAAAGCATCAGAGGATCTATTCCATTTACATGTTCTATCTAGTTCTTGCTTGAAGTTACCAAGTTTATCCTTCAACACTCTTATCTGTTCATCCATCTATAAAAATCATCTTTTAATTTACCTACATTTTCTTCTAAGGTAAGTTGAGAGCTATCAATTATTTTCTTACTGGTTCCTAGTTTTAGTTTTAGATTTTCAGATTTTAACTCTAGGACATTTGTTTCAAGTGGATGAAACTGGTTCTTCAAGGCAGTATTTTCATTCACAATGTCACTAACTCTGAGTTCCAAGTTTTTGCACTTTGCTTTTAGAATTACACACTCCTTGGACAACTGATCCTTTTCCTTATTGATTACTTCAGATTCATCAATAAAGTCTAGTAATAATTCAGAGAGTTTTTCTTTGGACAAGAACCTAATCTTGTCTTTGTGATGAAATATACTTACCTCAGATTCCTCATGAGATTCCTCATCTGATTCCCCAATTGCCATAAGTGTTTGTTCATCTCCATCTTCATCGTCTGACTCCTCATCTGAACTTCCTCCCCAAGCGGCAACCATAGCCTTTGTTGATACTTTGTTCTTCTTGGGATGAACATGTTCCTTATTCCGGTTCCTTTGTTAGACCTTTCCTTCTTCCATTCGACTTCCTACTGAGGGCAGTTCTTGATGTGATGATCAGTCTTCCCACATTTGTAGCAGCCCTCATTAGTAGTTTTTTTCCAGTGCCCTTGCCTTGTTGTAGTTTCCACCTCTTGAGGAGCCCTTTCCTCTCATAAGATATTTCTTGAAATACTTGGTGATCATAGCCATTTCATCTTCTTCCAGATCTTCTCCTTCAGTGATTCTTAGCTAGACTCCTTTCCTTCTTGGTAGCATCTATCTTCATTGTCTGCCTTCTAAGTTCATAGGCAGTAAGATTTCCAATTAGCTCATACAGTTTGAGAGTTGCAATGTTCTTGGATTCTTGAATTGCAGTGATCTTTCTCTCCCAAGAGACTGGCAGAACCCTTGTCAAAACCTTCTCAACCTTGTCTTCCTCAAGATAATCCTTCCAAGAGATTTCAGTTCATTAGTAAGTGTAGTGAACCTAGTACACATCTCTTGAATGGTCTCTCCTTCTCTCATAGAGAAATTCTCATATTGAGATTATAGTAAAGTGCCTCTGGATCTCTCCACTTGAGAAGTTCCTTCGTGAGCTACTTGTAAAGTATCCTAAATTTCTTTGGAAGTGGTACAACTTTGGATTATGTTGTACTCGTCTGGACCAAGTCCACACACAAGCCACTTCTTAGCCTTAGCATTCTTTTCCCACTTTCTCAAGTCCTCAGCAGTGCAATCATCTCTGGTCTTTTGCACGTCTACTCCTTTAGCATTTTTCTTCATGGTGGCTAAAGACCATTCATAACGATGTCCCATAGCTCGTAGTCTTCACCAATTATATGACCTCTTATCCTATTTTTCCACCAGGAGTAGTACTGGCCATTGAAGAGTGGAGGCCTAGCAGTTGACTGTCCTTCCCAATTCCCAGGTGGTGCAATCATCTTGATCTTTTCCTAAGTTGTTAGCCTCATCAAGGATAACCTTCTCTGATACCAATTGATGTTCTAAAAGTCAAATACCACACAAGAGGGAGGGGTGATTTGTGTGGTGTTCGATTTTCGCGTGCACTAGTTATAAAAGGGCCAGGTTCTTCTACGTGTTCCAAACTCTACCGTTTGCAGAAAAATAAATACAGAAAATTAAGAACACAGAGATTTTAATGTGGAAAACACCTGGCTCAAAAGGTGAAAAAACCACGACCTACTTCCTAGTAGGATTTTCCCAAACTCTTTACTAAATCAGTGAGCCAAACAACATTTACAAAAACTCTTTTGTAAACGTATGATTACCTCTAATCCCGTTGTAGCAAACTAGCCTCTAGCTATTTGCGACAAACTCCAAGTTAGCTATAACTTGAAACACACAGTACCTATTACAGATGCTTCTAGATAAAGCTGAAAAGGTACAAGTTGAAATCACCTACTACAAGTAAACTAGACTAAAAGACAACAGTTGAAACTAGTTCTTCTAGCTGGTTCAAGTAGCTTCAGAGTCGCACATTTAAATCTCACACGAACTGCTTGCGAAATTGCCTTGCTAATTTTGCTCTCAGTTCTTGCTTAACTTCTGTTTTTGTGCGTACGTGTACAATAAGAACAAATTGCAATATATATGATTAGTAGATATGAGGTTTACTAGAGCTCTAATGCTACTCTTCCTTGGTGGAAGAGTTCTAGTTCATCTCAACTCCTCAAATCCTTCCTTATCCTTGGTTCTGTTCTTACTGAATAAGGAGTCCTTCTCCTTATCATTTTGCAATCTTTTCAATCAGGAGATATCTCTTATTTCCCATATTTCGTTTACTCCTGCATGTGCACCTCACATGTCTTTAACTCTGCATGTGTCTATGTCTTCCAGTGATGGACCTGGTTCATCTTTGAGTTCTTTTGTCAATCTTCAAAATCATTCAATTTCTTGGGCCAACACCTAATATATCTGAAATAAGGATGTTGTCTGTGAAAGTACAAGAGGGGTGAATCGTCTTAACTAATGATAACATGTCTTCTTTAATCACAAACAAGTCGGGTAGTAGTCATCTAATAGGGTGGCTCGACCGGGTTCACTCGGTTGATTGTCGGTCGCGCTCCCCGAGGTTGGGGCGTGAAATTACCTTTCACACTAGCTCCTAATGTATCAAGTGGCCATTTGAACTTATTTACTAATTAAAATCCTGGCAGGGAACCCTTACTGCTTATTCTCAACATCTTCCTTCCATAACATTCTAGAGTCATAACATATCTGTAGGATCCCAGTAAGTGCAATCTCATCTCTTTCGCTTTTTTACTACATTCTTCCTTCACCATTTCATAGTTACCTCAACCACTTAACTCTGACTTCATACTATATTGCACCATCTTTCCACCTTTAGGGGGGTACTAGCATTTAATGCTATGAAGTTTACTTACAGGTGTTTTACCTCTTCATCTTCGGAGTCTTTCCATATTTTCAATGACCCTTATTCGCCTTGCAGTAACCCTTTTGTGCCAGGGATAACTGAATTTCTTACGCACGAGGGGGGAACCTAGTGTAACTAGAACACTTAGACCCTTAAGCTTGACTCTGCTCATAGTGTTCTCTTTTACTGATGCGTCTTCCTAAATAAACTTTAAAGAATAACTTCCTGAATAACCTTTACAGGTTATTCTTCTGTTGTCCATTCTATTGTTGACGGAACATGTCTATGAAATTCTCATGATGTCGACTATTATCAGATCCTCTGGTATCTAATTATTTCTTGTTTACTAGTCCACACTGATTTTTATTACTCCAGGGGTCTACTTAGACTTTTGGTAATCGAGTTAGAATCACTAACTCATTTCTCGAAATGAGGATGTAACTTTATGACTTATAATCTTTTATAGTCTCAAGGCCGGTCCCTTTTTGTCTTTTCCTTCACTTGACTATAGACTCTGTCATCTTGTCACATTTTGATTTACTATTGTCACTCATTTATCACACCTTACTCATAATGCTTCATTTACTCTCTTCTTATTCTCCTGGTAATATCTCTATCTATTACCTTATTCTGAAAACTTTAACAAAATATTCTTTCACTTTCAGCTCCCCTTGCTCCATCTCACTGGTTCTTCAGGTCGCCTAACATTCTTATTTTACTAGGAGCGTGAGTCATACTAAGCTAAATATTTATCCTCTTTAGGATTCCACTACATATCTTCTGAAATTCCTAAACGTTCTAATGTTCATATCTGACTGTACTATTCTAGAGTGCACCATCTGGGTGTCTCATAAGTAGAACTACTACCACATTTGAAATATCCTTTGGAAATGTCAGCTAACGCTAAAATTCCATCCACCATTTTGGGTTACATTAACCCCATCTGGATCCTGATATCCCATCCTTCTCATAAACTATACATGTTAGTTCTCATAGGGCATAAATGAGATGGGTGTGGCCAATTGTACATACCTCGGTTATTGTTGAATGTAACTCATAATGTTTTGCCTGAGTTTTAAATACTGATAATCTTCACTAATTGGGTACCCCGGTCCCTTCTTCACCTTGTTTTTGTTATCTGTTGAAACTTTATACTTTTACCTTATAATACTTTCGTGGTCTTCTATTCGCAGGGTGCGTTAGATATTCACATCCTAAGGTCTTAAGCAGGAAATTTGCACATCGGTATGCACGATCTGATAGGGCCTCAAATTGGGCCATATTGTCAAGAACTCTCCTTATGCTAGTGCCCTTACTTTCTGTTGTATTAGCCCTTTGGCTAGCTGCAATCTTTCTAAATGAGAATACCTATGTATTGTTAGCAAATATAAGTCCGTGCTCAAACTCTTATGACTCAGCCCTATAGCACGATTTAGATATGAAAGAAGGGTAACAAACTCCTAAATGTCTTGTAGCTTACTATTTATATAATGTAGTGCAAACCACATCTATAAAGAAGGCTCTACTAGACACGACTTGTAGACTCCATAAGATAGAACTACTTTTATACCAAGTCTATCATGCTAACAATATGGGGAAGCATGGCCGGCACCCCGTGCCATGTTTGACCCGACTCTGTAACTGTGAACTCTGGAGGGGTACCCTCAACTTAGGCCAACGAGGCCTACCTGCTGACTGACAATATCAATCAAGGCCGACGAGGCCACCATGTATGTCTACAACCAGCAATACCAAACTAACATTTACACAGGGCTTGCAAGGCAACAATACTGATATACAAAATATACAAGACTCGTCTACAAGCCTCTAGAGATGATTGAACTGTATCATGGTCGGTACAGAGCCTCGGCTACCCATCAAACCTAAATATATGAAATGGACTCTAAGGTCTAGATATGGTAACTCTGATGAAGTGGAGCTTACCAGCCAAGCTGATGTTTCACTTTTTCTACTAGGGAGGTCTATCCAACTGTCTATCAAGACTTGCAGGTATGCAATACAATGGTATGTAAGGCATAAAAATCAGTGTTAAAAGCCATAAAAGAATCATGGAGTAAATGACTTAACATATAAGTCCTAATAGCACTGTGAATCATGAAACATTTATAATGCCATGCATATGCGTATAAATATCATATCATGCATGGGTATATGCGTACATACCATCATCAAGTCTCTGAGGTCATCCCATCATATGATCTAGGCCTCAGTGGTCGAAATCATCAGTGTATGTCAGTTGATCAGGTGGTGGTGCATATATAACGCCATAACCTTTCTCCATATCCCATATACATATAATATACGTGTATATAACGCCATATAGTCATGGTTCTATATATATATGTATAAATGAATGCAATGCAAAATGAAGTAAGTCAATAAGATCTCTCAGAATGTCATAAGATCAATATGCCTTCGGTTAATATCATAAATAAACTTTATCAGCTTACGTATTTTGTGAGATCCATGAACAAACAATACGATAATGTGACATATGGGGAATCAAGAACATATGCATCCCTAGTGCTTCTATGAATAGAGTCATCTGTGAAAGTTGCATGTTTTCTCATTTTGTTATGTCATATGGATCATGCCAAAAGGAAAGAAGGGATAGACTTAACATATCTTATCATCGAAGTTACAACTGTGGCACAAGTCCTCTCACCCCTTCCAGATGGTAATCAATATCATACAAAGTATTGGTATCAATATTGACTTCATATTCTATACGGAAGTTCATTTAGTCATTTTATCGAACAACTTATGTGCATAACTTCATAGGGTCTTTTATAGCTCCAATTAAATATGTTTGTAACGACCTGGCCGGTCGTTTTGGAGATTTAGTGCCCCGATCCCCTGATAACTGTTCCTCCCTTGTCTTATTAGGTTAATGGAACGAGTCAGAGCGTTGAGTGATGAAAATTTGAGTGTTTTTAGACATATAGTCCTTTAAGGTGAGCTTGAACCTTAGAAATTGGGCCGGAGCGGGAGCTGTGTGAAGACGGATCCGAAATGGAAATCCGTCAACTCCATTAGCTCCGTTGAGTGATTTCAGGGTTGGGAGCATGTTCGGAATGTGTTTTTGAGGCCAGACATAGATTTAGGTTTGAATTGGCGAAAGTTAGAATTTCGACGATTTCGACCGATAGGTGAGATTTTGATATCGGACTCGGAATGGAATTTCGAAAGCGACAGCAGGTCCGAAATGGCATTTATGATATGTGTGCAAAATTTGAGGTCATTCGGACGAGTTTAGACGTGGTTCGGCGTCGGAGGTGAATTCTTGAAAATTCCTAAGTTCCTAGGCTTGAATCTATGCTTATTTGATGATTTTGATGTTATGGAGCGTGTTTTAAAGCTCGACCTAGTTCGAATAAGGTATTTGGACTAATTGGTGGTTTTGTTTGAGGTCCCGGGGGCCTCAGGTGTGTTTCGGGTGTTCAAACGGACACTTCAAGGCCAAAAGCCTTAGCTGTTATTGCTGGTTTTTCTACAGCAATCAAGTATTCACTGCGATCGCATAGTGTTAGATGATAGGGTCAGGAGAATTCTCTACACGATCACATATTATGGACCACGATCACATAGTTCTGCTATGTTGGCTTCCGCGATCGCACATGAAGGGTCGCGATCGCACAGTGTTGCAGGGCTGGAGGAAAGAAATATGGAGGTTACTCTCCGCGATCGCATGATACGCTCTGCGATCGCATAATGCTAACGCCAGAAGGTCCGTGATCGCAGGCACATGTACGCAATCGCACTGAAGGTTTTGAGGCACGTAGAATTTTACTCTCCACGATCGCGACTGAGACTCCGCGATCGCATAGAATAAAACACCTGGGCAGATTATTAAACCCCATTTCGAAGCTTAAACCTTATTTCACCATTTTTGAGTTGTGGGAGCTCGGGGGAGATGATTTTTGAGAGTATTTTCACGTGGGTAATCGAGGTAAGTGAATTTCTACCACCATAGATTAATTTCCGCGTTCCTAATCTTAATTCCCACCCTTAAATTCATGATTTTTGAGTTAAAATTGGGGGGAAATGGAAGAAACTTCTTAGACCAAATTTTGGGGTTTTGATTGGGTAATTGACCTCCGCTTTGAGAGATTTTTATATGGTTAGACTCGTGAGCGAACAAGGGTTCAGAAAATATAAATTTTTCCCGATTCCGAGACGTGGGCCCGAAGGGCGTTTTGGTCAAATTTTCTAATTTTGCGTATTAGTTCTGAATTAATTAGTTATTTTGATTTCTTGAATTTATATTTACGTTATCCCATCGAATTGAATAGATTTGGGCCACCCGGAGTTGGATACTCGGGGCAAGAGAGTGATTAGCGGTTGATTTGCACAGTTGAGGTAAGTGGCTTGCCTAACTTTGTGTTGGGGAATCTCCCTTAGGCATTTTTACTGGTTTTTCCTATAAAAACCCCGTGTACGTGAGGTGACGAGCGCGTGCACGGTATATTTTCACTGAAGTTCCTTATTTCCTTCTACATAATACTTCCTTTTAAACTCTATTATTGCTGCTATCATTTAAATTGCATAATAACTTAAGATTTATCATGGTAAATTGATTTCTAACTGATTTTCCAATCGTTACTATTCTTTGAAACTGCTTTAGTGATGTTTCTACGAGATTTCCAACTGGTGTTTCCTCAAACCCTTAAACTACATTATTTTGGAGATTTACCTTATATTACGTATGCATACAGGGATTTGCGGGCATAGACCTGAGCCTTTCCCTCATTCCTGCATTGTATATTTAAACTGGGACTACGGACCGAGATCCGGGAGCTTTCCCCCTGTACTGCATTGCATATTTAAATTGGGACTACGAACCGATATCCGAGAGCTTTCCCCCTGTATTGCATTGCACGATTATCACCTGAGTTATATGTTGTGCCGAACAGGAGATTCATTACTCTTTCTTCTGATCCTTACTTTGAATTGCCGTTAATTATTACTGTCTACTTAACTGTTAACATTATCTGTCTTATTTTGGATTGCACCCTCAGTAGAGCCTCAACTTGACCTCGTCACTACTTGACTGGGGTTAGGCTTGGCACTTACTGGGTACCAAATGTGGAGTACTCACGCCCTTCTGTGCATGTTTTCCCCATGTGCAGATCCAGGTCCTAGCACGCGGTATCTCAACTAGTCAACAGCAGCAGTATCAGGAGACTTGAGTTATAATATGCAGCGTCTGCAGATTCCGAGTCCCCTTCCTATCTTGAAGTTGTAGTACTTGTAGATGAAACTATTCAGTCTTCTCTTTTCCAGTTGTGTATATTGAGCAGTAGAGTAGCTTGTGATGTATGGTGATATTCCGGGTTCTGGATAAAGTAACTGTTGATGTTGAGCGACGTCCACTTTATTATGAATTATTTCACTTACTGTTATTTTCCCCGTTTTATCTAAATTTTGATTAAGATATAGGTTTACCTAGTCGTCTAGACTAGGTGCCGTCACGAGACCCAGTCGGAGGGAGAATTGGGTCGTGACAAGTTTGTATCAGAGCATCTAGGTTCATATGAGTCACAACATCACAAGCCGGTTTATTAGAGTCTTGCGGATCGGCGCGGAGACGTCCGTACTCATCTTCGAGAGGCTATGTAACTGTTAGGAAAGATCATACTTCTTGAAATCCCTTCTCGTGCTGATTATCACAACCAAAATTCTTAAACTCTATTCTATTCTTTCTTACAGATGGTTCGCACTCACACCGGACGTATCGACGATCATGCACCCGAGCCCCCAGCCAGAGCCTCTAGAGGCAGGGGTCGGGGCAAGGGACGAGCACGCGGTGCAGCCCGAGCACCGGCTAGGGCAGTGACGGAGGATCCCCTAGCAACTGCAGTTGGAGGGGCACCGGAGGTCCCTACTATCACTCCAACCCTCCAGGAGACTTTGGCCTAGTTCATGAGTGCTTTCAGTGCTCTGTCGTAGGCGGGACTACTTCCGCTAGCCCCAGCTACATCCCAGGCCGGGGGAGGGGCACAAACTCCCGCAGCCCGTACTCCCGAGCAGAGGGTTCACATGGGGCAGGTCCCAGAGTATATTCCTATGCCTCCAGCAACTCCAGTTCAGTCTGAGGCCAAAGCAGCTGCATCTGAGTCTGAGCAGCTCCGTCTTGAGAGGTAAAAGAAGTACCACCCACCTGAGTTCAGCGGTTTAGCTTCAGATGACGCCCTGGGTTTTCTTGAGGAGTGTCATCGCATCCTTCGTACCATGGGTATTGTGGAGACGAATGGGGTCTCTTTCACTACTTTTTAGCTGAGAGGAGCAGCCTATCAGTGGTGGCGTCATTTGAGCTTAGTAGTCTGGACGAGGCAGCCTCACTTACTTGGGCTCACTTTTCAGAGATGTTTCTACTTGAGTTCGTCCCTCAGAGTCTCAGGGATGCTTGGCGTGCGGAGTTTGAGCAGCTAAGCCAGGGTACTATGACCGTGTCAGAATATGCGGTCCGGTTCAGTGACTTGGCACGACATGCATCAGCTTTGGTATCTACTGTCAGAGAGAGAGTTCGCTGTTTTATTGAGGGGCTCCATCCTAGCATTCGTACCAGTATGGCAAGGGAGTTAGAGACTGATATCACTTACCAGCAGGCCATGAGTATTTCTAGGAGAATTGAGAGTATGCTGACCCGAGACAGAGAGGAGAAAGAGGCCAAGAGGTCTCGAGAGACGGGTCATTTCTCAGGAGCTCGTGCATCAACAGCACGCTATGGTAGAGGTTTTGTGAGTCGCCCGGTACATTCAGCTCTTCCAGCAGCCAGTGTATTCCAGTGCCTCCTAGACCTTGGGAGCATTATTATGCACCACCAGTATCTCAGGCGCCTCCTGCTCGAGGTGCTATCACCGGCCAGTCTAGTAGGCCAGTTCAGAGTCAGCAGCCACGCCCCCAGAGGGGTTGTTTTGGGTGTGGTGACCCTTGCCATATGATGAGGAATTGCCCTAGAGTTAGGAGGGGTGCACCACCAGAGACTTATCAGGTACCACGTCTGCCACCAGGTCCCCCAGCCATACTTCCAGCCCCAGCTGCTGCCCCACCATCTCAGGCAGCTCGAGGTGGAGGTCGGGGAGGACGAGGTCGTCCTAGAGGGGGAGGTCAGGCCAGATACTATGCCCTTCCAGCTCGATCCGAGGCCATTGCTTCAGACTCGGTTATCACAGGTATTGTTCCCGTTTGTCATAGGGATGCATCGGTATTATTTGATCCAGGTTCCACATATTCATATGTATCATCTTATTTCGCCTCTCATTTGGGGATAGCTCGGGATTCTTTGAGTTCCCCTGTATATGTTTCTACTCCTGTGGGAGATTTTCTTATTGTGGACCGCATATATAAGTCGTGTTTGATTTCTATCAGTGGTTTTGAGACCAGTGCTGATTTATTATTACTCAGTATGGTAGATTTCGATGTTATTTTGGGCATGGACTGGTTGTCGCCCCACTATGCTATTCTTGATTGTCATACCAAGACCGTGACGCTGTCTATGCCAGGATTACCGAGGTTAGAGTGGAGGGGTTCGCTAGAGTATACTCCTCGTCGAGTCATTTCTTTTCTTAAGGCTCAGCGGATGGTTGCAAAGGGGTGTGATGCTTATTTGGCCTATGTGAGAGATGTTAGTGCCGACACCCCTACAGTTGATTCAGTCCCAGTTGTGAGGGATTATCCCGATGTTTTTCCAGCTGACCTTCCGGGTATGCCGCCCGACAGAGACATTGACTTTAGCATTGATTTATTGCCTGGCACTCAGCCTATTTCCATTCCTCCCTATCGCATGGCTCCTCCTGAGTTGAAGGAGTTGAAGGAACAGTTGCAGGAACTGCTTGATAAGGGGTTCATCAGGCCCAGTGTATCGCCTTGGGGTGCTCCGGTGTTGTTTGTGAAAAAGAAGGATGGATCGATGCGTATGTGCATTGACTATAGGCAGTTAAATAAGGTTACAGTGAAGAATAGGTACCCGCTACTTCACATTGATGATTTGTTTGACCGGCTACAGGGTGCCAGGGTATTCTCCAAGATTGACCTTCGTTCGGGCTATCATCAGCTAAAGATTCGGGAGTCAGATATCCCAAAGACTGCTTTCAGGACTAGATATGGTCACTACGAGTTCCTTGTTATGTCATTCGGGAACACTAATGCCCCAGCAGCCTTCATGCACCTGATGCACAGCGTATTTCGGCCTCATCTTGATACTTTCATCATTGTGTTAATTGACGACATTCTGGTATATGCTCGGTCCCAGGAGGACCATGAGAAGCACTTGAGGACCGTGCTTCAGACCTTGAGAGAGAAGAAGTTATATGCCAAATTCTCTAAGTGTGAATTTTGGCTTGATTCTGTGGCATTCTTAGGCCATATAGTATCTTCGGATGGGATCAAGGTAGATCCGAAGAAGGTGGAGGCAGTGCAGAGTTGGCCCAGGCCGTCTTCAGCTACCGAGATCCGCAGTTTCCTCGGTTTGGCTGGTTATTATCGCCGTTTCGTGGAGGGATTTTCATCCATTTCAGCACCCATGGCTAGATTGACCCAGAAGGGTGTACCTTTTACGTGGACTGAGGAGTGTGAGGAAAGTTTTCAGAAGCTCAAGACAACCCTGACTACAGCTCCAGTGTTAGTCCTACCTACCGGTTCGGGGTCCTATACAATTTATAATGATGCTTCGAAGATCGGTTTGGGAGTGGTGTTGATGCAGGACGGTAGGATGATTGCCTACGCGTCCAGACAGTTGAAGGTACATGAGAAAAATTACCTGGTTCATGATCTTGAGTTGGCAGCGATTGTTCATGCCCTGAAGATATGGCGTCATTATATATACGGTGTTCCGTGTGAGATATATACAGATCACCGAAGTTTGCAGCACATATTCAGGCAGAAGGATCTCAATTTGCGTCAGCGCAGGTGGTTGGAGCTACTCAAGGATTATGACATCACCATACTATACCATCCGGGGAAGGCCAATGTGGTGGCCGATGCCCTGAGTCGCCGGGCGGAGAGTTTGGGTAGTTTGGCATATCTTCATGCAGCTGAGAGGCCCTTAGCTTTGGATGTTCAGTCCTTAGCCAACCAGTTCGTGAGGTTGGACCTTTCTGAGCCTCACCGAGTTTTCGCTTGTGTTGTTGCTCGATCTTCTCTTTATGACCGCATTCGAGAGTGCCAGTATGATGATCCTGACCTTCGAGCTCTTTGGGATAGAGTTCAGCGGAATGGTGTTAAAGATATGACCATAGATGATGATGGTGTGTTGAGACTGTAGGGCCGTATTTGTGTGCCTGACATAGATGGATTTCGGTGGTTGATCCTTGAGGAGGCCCATAGCTCGCGGTACTCCATTCATCCTGGCACCGCAAAGATGTACCAGGATCTGAGACAGCACTACTGGTGGTGGGGGATGAAAAAGGACATAGTGGAGTTCGTAGCCAGATGCCTCAATTGTCAGCAGGTCAAGTGTGAGCATCAGAGACCGGGAGGATTACTTCAGCAGATGAGGCTTCCA
>ML267003.1:937-12223 GCA_005239495.1 Nicotiana undulata | reverse complement strand
ATGCGACCACTATGCGGTCCGCATACACGTTATGCGATCGCATTGTGCGTCGCATAACACCCATTCAGTTGAGCAGTGATCTGCCCGTGTATGCGACCACTATGCGGTCAGCATACACGTTATGTGATCGCATAGTGCATCGCATAACACCCAATTTCTGGAAAAATTAAGTTCTTTCAAATCCCGGGGTATTTTTACAAAAACCAAGGTCCGATATAAGGGTTTACTCAGAGATATCGACTCGGGGACTTATTCGGACGTTATTTTAAGCAAGAAATTTTAACGGGTCTTCACAATAGCAAAGACATAATTTGGACTTGTTAATGGGGAGCGGCTAGGTGAAATCCAATTACCACACAACAACAAAAAAACAAGTACTGCCAACTACAAACATCATCGAAAAAGACAGAGACTGGACACTGATGGAATCCTAAGGGGCACTAGAAGAGGAAGGCTTGGAGGAGGAGGCAGCCAGGGTCTTGAGAACCAAATCCATGCGGGCATTAGCAAACATTTGTTCCTCCAGAAGTTTCTCCCGCAGGTTCTCAACCTGCTGCTTGAGCTTAGTGTTCTCTTTGGTCAAGCGGCAACATCCTCATGGGAAGAATTAACAGCATCAGGTCCCCAGAGGCTTGACTCAACTGAGTCTCCAAGATAGCAATCTGAGCCTTCAACTTCCTGCTCACCTCATTCGCATCATTCAGCGTATTGATCAATTGGGATATGGTAGAAGTGCTTCCCCCAGCTTTCTAAAAACACTCACATTCCTCTAAGGTCGTCTTGGAGAAGGTCTGTTTGCGGGTCCCTGCTCGGGGGTTTTTAACATGCACTTGGTAGAACACAAAACCCGAGTAAGTAGGAAACCATACGGGAGCCCATGATTACCATCCTTGACATTCACCACTTTCCTCATGTGTTCAATCATAAGAGAACGCAAGTTGATAGGGGTGAATGAATCAAGGGCCTCAATTAATGTCAAATCATCTTTGGAGGCAATCGATCTCCTTTCAGCACGGGGGAGAAGTACCTTATTCACCAGTTCGAACAGAAGCTGGTAAACAGGGAGCATAGCTTTCTTGTGGACCAGTTCCCCCTGCTGAATTATACCCGCCTTACAATAGCTCGCCGAAAGTTTCCCTCACAAGCATTGGCATCAGGTTTCACTAAAGACATTCCCTTAGCTAGAACTTGAAGAAATGTTCGCAGTGCAGCATCATCAAAAATAATGTCGACTCCTTCCACCAGAACACAAACATGATCCCCAGCAGTGGTGAATAAGGTTGCATAGAATTCTTTCACGGCATCCTCACATACCCTGGGCACACTCACGTTGAAGAGATGGTCCCACTTTTGAAACTCGACCATGGCCACAATTTGCCTCATACCAGTCATATCACAGATCTCTGGGTCAAACATTCGACCCCACAACACCCTCTTATTAACATTCTCTTGCCACTTCCTACTATCACTTGGGATTGTTTTCATAGAACCAGGTCCCCCAACGGTTTCTATTTCTCTTTTTCTTTTTCCTGATTTTTTCACAGACTTTCCCTTGGAACTTTCGACAGCCACAGACTTTTTGACACTGGCTTCACCAACTTCAGCTCGCTTGATCTTTCCACTACTTTTCACGGGCGACATACGCTGTTTCGTTTTCCCTTCAGCCACAACTCCAGTCACAAACTTGTTAGAGTGAGATTTTCTTGTTACCAAGGAACTTGGTTCCTCTTCTGCATCCTCTTATACCTAAACCACAGGAATCAATTCATCCACCACCACATTCCCTTCCTTCATCAGTCTCTTCTTCTTCTTCTTCTTTTTACTGCTTTTCTTGCTCTTTTCAAGAGGGGAGTCAAAGGCCTCCTTCTTTTGCAACCGTGTGGATGGTCGCTTGGCAGATGATTCAGGATTAATAACTTTCTGGCGAATCTTAAAGCGATCACTCAGGACCATTTCATCCTCATCATCATCATTAGTGTGCTCGGAGAGGGAGGAATAGACTCTAGAGGAGGAGTATAGAAGATGGGTTCTTGGTGAGTTTCTGGGAGAGGAGAACCAGGTTCCTCAATAGACTTTTCTTTGACATAGTCATGGACAGGTGACTCAAACAGGACCAAGGTCCCCTTATCTCCTAGGAATGGAGGTTCTTCCCCCTGAGGCTCAGGAAGAGAAGAAGCTCTGTCAGAGGGAAGACTCTCAGAAGCAATGGCCATAATGTTCTCAGCCGCTTCTTTCTCAGGAGACTCCATGGGAGCCGTAGAGTCAAGGAGAGAGGAGTTGAGATATTGGTAAGGGTCATCCTCAGAGGCTTCAGAGGCCTGAGGAAGATCAGTGGATAGGACTTCTTTTGGTTGTTTAGACGGGGAAGAATCAGTGGGTTTTAGAGAAGGAGAAGCATCGGTAGGTAGTGAAGAGGAACCAGTTGCTGGGATGATGACTTCTAGGAGAGAAGAGGACTGAACCTCCTCTGGAACGGGGTTTGATTCAGTGGTAGGAGAGAGAGTTTGTGAGTTCTCATTTGCCATTTTTTGGAAGAGAAAAACTTACAGAGTATAAGAGAGGTCGATTTTCTGAGAGAGAATATGAGAAGTTAGAGAAGAAAGAATTTTATAAAGAGAAGGTGTAATAATGAGAGGGAAGAGGAACGGGTTCAAATGACGGTAGGTGTTTTGGGAAGAGAAAACGTGCAGAGGCAGTTAAAGGGTTTGAAATATGGACGTGACAGACGCAAACGCTGAAAAGTCGGATGATGTGGCGACAATAATTAATTTTGTTAATTTTTGAGAGAGGCATATAAAACACATAACTACTAACTTGTTGTACAGGAACCAGGTCCTGTACCTGTTTCTTGAAAACGTTTTTCAGCTTCCTTTTGTTCTACAAAGCCGTACCTTTAATTTCTGTGATCACCATGTGTGTCTACCTGCAACGGTATTAATGTAAGTTAGGCTTACTCAGAAAACACTTTAGCTGACTGTACCTGAGAGTGACTTTCATAGCCAAAGCGAGGGATCGGGTCCCTAATTAGGTCTCATCAACCCCAGTGCCATCCTATTTTTCTCTAAGTGTTCCCTTCTCAGTGCCTTGGTAAAGATGTCTGCAATGTGATCTTTAGTGCAGCAAAACTTCATGCAAATGTGCCCTTTTCCAACATTGTCTCTGAGGAAATGATGTCTCGCATCAATATGCTTAGTTATCTTATGTTGAACCGGGTTCTTTGCCATGTTGAGGGCACTGGTGTTATCACATAGAAGTGGTACACTGTCAATGTAAACCCCAAAGTCCTCCAATTGTTGTTTGATCCACAGAAACTGAGCACAGCAAGATGCAGCTGCAACGTATTCTACTTTAGCTGTGGAGAGATCCATCGAGTTCTGCTTCCTTGTACCCTATGAGATTAGGCAAGATCCAAGGAAATGAGCCATGGCTGAAGTGTTTTTCCTGTTCACTAGATAGCCTGCATAATCAGCGTCAGCATAACCAACAAGATTGAAATTGTCACCTGAGGGATAGTACAGAACCAAGTCCTGTGTGCCCTTGATATAGCGTATGATTCTTTTGGCAGCCTTTAGATGAGACTCTTTAGGATTTGATTGAAATCTTGCACATAGTCCCACACTAAACACAATATCTGGCCTGCTTGCAGTGAAGTAGAGTAGAGAGCCAATGATTCCCATGTACATTGTTTGGTTTACAGGAGATCCGGAGTCATCCATGTCAAGCTTGGTTGCAACTACAATAGGGGTGTCAATACTTTTGATTCCTCTATGTTGAACTTTTTCAGCAGCTCCTTGATGTACTTCTGCTGACTGATACAAGTTCCCTTTGGGGACTGCTTCACTTGAAGTCCCAAAAAGAAGTTCAGTTCCCCCATCATACTCATCTCGAACTCACTGCCCATGAGTTTGGCAAATTCCTTGCATAGTGAGTCTGTTGTAGCCCCAAATATGATGTCATCCACATACACCTGAACAATGAGCAGGTTTCTTCCATGTTTATTCAGGAATAGGATGTTGTCAATCTTTCCTCGAGTGAATCCATTGTTCAGCAGAAATTTTGATAGTCTCTCATACCAAGCTCTGGGAGCTTGCTTCAGTCCATACAGAGCCTTGTCTAATTTGAAAACATACTCTGGATGTACATGACTTTTGAAACTCGGTGGTTTCTTAACATACACTTCTTCCTTGAGAAAGCCATTCAAAAAGGCACTCTTCACATCCATTTGGAACAAGGTAAATTCCATATGAGATGCAAAAGCAATAAGAATTCGGATGGCTTCCATACGAGCAACGAGAGCAAACGTCTCATCATAATCAATCCCTCTTCCTGATTTTATCCTTGAACAACAAGCCTTGCTTTGTTTGTTGTGGTGTTTCCATTTTCATCTAGCTTATTCCTGAACACCCACCTGGTCCATATGACGGTTCTATCGAAGGGTCGAGGTACCAGGTGCCAAACCTTGTTTCTCTCAAACTAGTGCAGCTCCTCTTGTATAGCAACAATCCAGCCTGCATCCTTTAGAGCTTCCTTGATATTTTTTGGTTCTATTTGAGATAGAAAGCTGAAAAGGCTAGGGAATTTCTGGTTTTGGATCTGGTTTGAACTCCGAAATCAAGAGGAGTGATTATGTTATCAAGGGGATGAGAGCTTTTGTGTTTCTAATTTGGGACTTGGATTAGGTTAGTGGAGGAACTTGGTACATCAGAAGGATTTCCCTGCATTCCTTGTTCTGCAACATGTGGAGTGCCTTGTACAGCATCTTCAACTCTTTCTTCAGCTTCAGTAGTAGTAATTAGGGTACCAGGTTCCTCATGTGTATTTTAGGAGGTGTTTGCACTGCCTTCACTTATTTCCCTCATTTGACTCATCATGTCAGCTTTGCCATTTGAAACATCTGATATTTCTCCAGGAACCAAAAGTGGTTCATTGTCTTGATCATCACTGTTTCCTTCATTATTTTGGAAAGGTGTCTCATTGAATAGCACATGAACACTCTCTTCTACACATTGGGTTCTCTTGTTGTATACTTTGTAGGCTTTGCTTTGAGAGGAATATCCCAAAAAGATTCCTTCATCACTTTTTGCATCAAATTTTCCAAGTTGATCCTTCCCATTATTCAGGATATAACATTTGCATCCAAAGGCTCTCAGATGAGTTATCTTTGGATTTCTTCCATTGAGCAACTCATAGGGGGTTTTGTTTAGGAGGGACCTGATCATGCACCTGTTCACCAAATAGCACGCAATGTTGATTGCTTCAGCCCAGGAATTTTTTGCAATCCCACTATCAATAAGAATTGTTCGTGCCATGTCTTCCAGTGTTCTGTTTTTCCTTTCGACCACACCATTTTGCTAAGGGGTCCTTGGAGCTGAGAAATTGTGAGTGATTCCATTCTCACCACAAAACTCATCAAATTTTGCATTATCAACATGGTCAGATCTGATGCAAGCTACTTTCAACTCCATCTTCACTTGGATTTTCTTGACGAATGCCACAAATACTTCATAGGTATCATCTTTTTCTCTAAGAAATAATTTCCAAGTGAATCTTGAGTAGTCATCCACGATCACGAAAATGTACTTCTTTCCACCTCTGCTTGGAATCCTCATTGGACCACACAGATCCATGTGAAGAAGTTCAAGAGGTTTGGATGTGCTAACATCCTTCTTTGGCTTGAAGGATGATTTCACATGTTTTCCTCTGGCACATGCATCACATACTCTTTGTTCCTTGAACTTTGAGTTGGGTAGACCACGAACCAGGTCCTTTTGTATCAGCTTGTTCAAGAGGGAAAAGCTTGCATGACCTAGTCTTCTATGCCACAGTTCTTCATTATCATCAAATGCCTTTAAGCAGTTCACCTCACCAGCTTCCAGTGATTCAAAATCAGCAACATAAATGTTCTTGTGCCTCTTGGCAATCAGCACCATTTCACCAGTTACTAGACTAGTAACTTTGCACACTTTGGACAAGAATTTCACTTTGTTTCCTTTATCACAAATTTGAGAGACACTCAACAGGATATATTTCAGACCATCAACATAGTACACATTCTCAATTGAGTGCTCAAAAGATCTTCCAACCCTTCCAACGCCAAGAATGTACCCCTTTTTCCATTGCCAAAGGATACATCTCCTCATTGCAGGGCTTTCAGTGAGAGAAAATCCATGGTGTTCCCAGTCATGAGCTTTGAGCATCCACTCTCCATGATCCATTGAAGTCATGTTCCTCTCACTGGTCCCTGCACATAGAAGTTAAGGGTTAGATTTAGGAACCCAAACAAGTTTGGGTCCCTTGTAGTTAGGAAAAGGATGAATAAGAGCTCTTATGGTCCAAGCAGGCAAGAATCTGTTTTTCTTCGAGGGACCTAGTCTCTTCTTTGTATTCCTTTTGTCAGCAAACATTTTGTTTTTCTGAACTGACTGATCCCTGGCTGGGCAACTTTCTTTGAAGTGCCCGTTGTTCCTACAAAGCCAATTATCTGGGACAGTGACATACTTGTTGTGAGAGTTGTAAGGAATATTTTCCTTTTGGAACCCAATCCCCTGCTTGTTTCCACTGTTGTTTAAGTACATGGAAGTAACAGAATCTGTGGACCAAGTTTAATTCAGTGGTTTTTCAAGATCAAATTTTAATTTAGCCATTTCAGCTTGAAGTTGCATGTTTTTCTCAAGCTCACAACACATGCTTGTTTTGACATCATTTAGTTCTTTTTCAAGCTCAATATGTTTCTCACTAGCTATCTCTTTTCCTTTCTCTATGCTTGAAGCACCAGGTTCTAATTTAAGTTCCTCAATTGTTTCCTCTAGGTCTGTGATTACCACCAAAAGATCATCTCTTCTTGTTCAACAACATTAATTTTCTCAGCTAAAGTATTCTTCTCAGTGCTCAGGTTCTCCACTATCTCCTTTAGGTCTACTACCACTACAGTTAGATCATCTCTCTCATCTTCTACACTATTTGTCTTTTCAGCTAGTGTTTCCTTATCCTTCTCAAAATTACTTATGGTATCTTTTAGGTCCACAACTACCACCATCAAATCATCTCTCTCATTTTCTACACTGTTTAGTCTACAGGTTAGAGATTCTTTTTCTTTCTCAAGCTCACTTATGGTTTCTTTCAAATCTACCACACACACAACTAAATCATCTCTAGACTGTTCAGTTTCTCCTAGCTCTATGATAAAAGAATCTTTATCATCAACTAGGCTGTAGTAAGCATCAATAAGAACATTTGCTAATGACATTAACGTTTTTGAGGAGTAGGATTTCAGATTTCTCTGAACATCCCTGAAATTTACCTCTTTGTTTTCACCTTCTTCATCATCATCGGTTGAAGCCATTAGCGTGAACAGTGAATCATACTCCTTGGCCTCATTCTCTATGGCCATCATAGAACTGTTACCTACTTCTGTTTCCTCTTCTGATTCACTATAGGAATCTCCCCAGGCAGCAAGAGCTTGCTTCATAACATTATCAGCGACACTCTTCCAGCTGAATCTTTTATATGGAACCTGATTCCTCTTGGTTGTCTTGTCAGCGTTGTGCTTGTAGGGCTCCTACTTTAGTAGTGGACAGTCCTCGATGAAGTGCCCAGGTTTTCCACACTTGTGGAAAAGATCATAGTTTCTTGATTTGCTTGAGCTACCTCTTCTTGGTATACCACCATTCCTTCGAACCATCTTTTGAAATCTCTTAGTGAGATAGGCCACCATCTTCCTCACTTGAGTCATTATCTTCAGCTTTTAGAACCAGGTTCTTTTCCCTTTTTGGTTCTCTTCTCTCACTGTCTTTCTTCGTTTTCAACTCGTATGTCTTCAAATTCCCAATCAACTCATCCATTGTTAGAGTTTGTAGGTCTTTTGCTTCAGTAATAGCATTCACTTTGCTTTCCCAAGAACCAAGTAGGACACTCAGAATCTTCTGCACCAGCTTGTTCCTGGGAATTATTTCACCTAAAGAATGAAGATCATTGATGATGGATGTGAATCTAGTATGGATGTCTTGTATAGACTCATTGTCACGCCCCAAAACCAAGGGACACGACCGGCACTCGACCGGGTAGTCCCAGTCAAGCGGACCTGGATTCCTTTTTTCCTCCCACGTATTACCCCGAAGTTTCTGTTGTGCATTATTCAATTATAATTAAGACGCATTCTTACAATCTGAAATTAAACCATAGAAGTCTATCGTTTCCAACAAGTGATACAATACTTACAAATATACAAAACACACAGTCTACTTTACATAGTCTACAAGTCATACTGCCCAAAATACATAAGTACATAACCCATAATTCCTGTCTACGGAGCCTCTAGGAGTACGACGGAGTTATACAATACTTGCCGGTAACAAGGCTCTGGCCATACCTTACACAAGTACCAAAATAAGAATCCAGGAGAAAAGGTGGCATGAACCACACTGGGCCCCGAGAGGATAGGGGCTCACCAAAAACAGTTGATAGGACAAAGAGGAGGCACTACTGTCGGTGTGCTGAAGTACCTGCTATAGAACCACCTACAATCATAACAAGAATGTAGCGCCCCCGGCAAAAGGGACGTCAATACATTTGAATTGTACTGGTATGCATGAACAAACTTTACTCTAAGTAAACTCAATAATGCACAGGCAAGAGACAGACAGAGAGTCACACAATTACTGCACAAGACATAGAAAGATATACAATGGAAGTTCCACAATTTTCACTTCATCAAAATCACAATTTCAATTCCATCCTTGTCCCTCCTCACATCTCACCCTTATTTCTCATGTTGCGGCGTGCAACCCGATCCCACCTGACAATTGTTGTTGCGCGCAACCCGATCCCACCTGACAATTACAATCACACCCTTATCACTTCTCACATATCACCCTTATCTCCCCTGTTGTGGCGCGTAACCCAATCCCACCTGACAATTACAATCACACCGACGATGACAAATCACAGTTCAATCACAGAAAATTTCAGCAATAAGATTACAGCTTCTTTACATAGCCTTTAGCATATACATTCATACTCTTGGATTCATTATCCTTTTAGCACCGTTTTTCATAACGTGGTAGTGTGGTGGTCAACTAAAGACAAACAAGTATTACACTTCACACATCAACATAATTCGGACAACCAGTTCCACATATTTATAACAATACACGTGTCGTATGCTCGAATACCACAAGTGATTTTACAAAGATTAAAGTTAGCCATACATACCTGGAGTCGAGTTTCCCTTTTCAACTTTAACTCACAATCACCGAACCGACTAGTACCGTCAATCTAGTTCACAATTAGACATATTCAACTCAGAATTGGAAGTCATGCATGCAATTCGGACTCTCTCAAGCATTTTGTCAAACACTATGTGAACCCATTAGATTACCAACCCTATCTTTGTGAAGTTTACCCCAACCCACTCCCTCTTAATAGATTAGCACCATTATTAAACATGCATGCAAGGTCTTAGATAATATTTTTAAGAATCAATACAGGCCAACCCTCCCTTTGTTTAAAAATCAGAAAATTAATGGAAGAAAAAAAAAGGGATTGGGAACCCTTACCTGCTAGAATGGGGAAGATGGAGATTACTCGAATTATCAGGCCTGAGAGACCTTGAAAATCACTTTGATGGAAGGACCACTTCCTTTCTCAAGAACTCTCCTTTCCTTCTCTCTATTTTGTTCAGAAAACTTGTTAAAATGAAAAGGGGCAGGGGTTAAATAAAATTGGGGTCAGGTATAAAAATTTAGAAAATTAAAAGACCGTGTCGAAAATGCAGTTAGGAATGCGATCGCATTCCTGACATGCGGTTCGCATATTGGACCACAGAATGGCCCCCGGGTGGGCCAAATTTTGAAAACATTCTTCCCGGGTATGCGTTCCGCATACACGTTATGCGTTCGCATTATGCGTCGCATAACACCCCTTCAGTTGGGCAGTGATCTGCCCGTGTATGCGACCACTATGAGGTCCGCATACACGTTATACGATCGCATAGTGCATCGCATAACACCCAATTTCTTGAAATATTAAGTTCTTCCAATTCCCGGGGTACTTTTACAAAATCAAGGTCCGTTTTAAGAATTTCCTCAGAGATAACAACTCTGGGACTTATTCGGGCATTATTTTAAGCAAGAAATTTTACGGGTCTTTACATTCTCCCCCATTAAAAATCATTCGTCCTCGAATGAGGATTTTGGAAATCATTTGGTTTTTGAAAACATTATATGCAAACCTTCCAATTTACACCAACTCCAGTATTTTCAGAAAATTTCGCCAGAGTCTCCTTTGTATTTAGACCTATCCACCCGACAGAGAGCCCCCAAAACACATTTTCAAGCATCATTACACAAATTTTGTTACCCCTACCACTGGTATACCATTCATTACCTCAACATTTGCATATATCCAATTACCTTGACAATTACATATGGTTCATCCTCTTTTCATCACAATTTAGCATAAGACTCAATTAGTGGCACATAATTTGCACATTACTTTGGGCCATTCCAGTGCGCCCCATACAGTTCAATCACCCCAATAGATCATAGACAATTCTTCTAACCATTACCAATCTACACTACTATTAATCACTTACTTAGCACATTTGTTTCACAAAACTTTTATTTGCTTTATAGGTGGCACACCACCTAGTTAACAACTTTGTATACAGTTTTAGCACGCATTGGAAAGTTACAACAATGAGGCAATTAGGAGAGGAAAGAAAAATGGGGTGCCTTGGCACGAGTCTGAGTACAACATCAAATTGCCTTGGAACCATAATTCGCACGATCACTACTACACTTGCTCAAACAGATGGGGGTATTTTTCTTTCATTTCTTTCTCTGTTTCCCACGTGGCTTCCTCGACTCGTTGACTCCGCCACAACACTTTAACAGAAGCAATCTCTTTGTTTCTCAATCTACGAACTTGCCTATCAAGAATAGCAACCGGAGCCTCTTCGTATGATAGCTCTTCATTAACCTCAATAGTCCCAACTGGCACGATGGCGGATGGATCTCCAACTATTTTCCTCAGCATAGACACATGGAACACTAGGTGCACTAATGACATTTTATGGGGAAATTCTAACCTATAAGCCACCCTTCCTATCCTTTGAGCAATCTGATATGGCCCGACGTACCTTGGGCTCAACTTCCCTTTCTTCCCAAACCGCATCACTCCCTTCATGGGGGACACCTTTAAGAACACCCATTCATCTACCTAGAACTCCAATTCCCTTCGACGAACGTCCGCATAGGATTTCTGACGACTCTGAGCAGTTTTCATCCT
>ML266999.1:0-63078 GCA_005239495.1 Nicotiana undulata | reverse complement strand
GGTGCGCCCTTCTGGGTCAATCTAGTCATGGGTGCTGAAATGGATGAAAAACCCTCCACGAAGTGGCGATAATACCCGGCCAAACCAAGGAAACTACGGATCTCAATACCTGAAGACGGTCTGGGCCAACTATGCATTGCCTCCACCTTCTTCGGATCTACCTTGATCCCATCCGAAGATACCACATGGCCTAAGAATGCCACAAAGTCAAGCCAAAATTCACACTTAGAGAATTTGGCATATAACTTCTTCTCTCTCAAGGTCTGAAGCACGGTCCTCAAGTGTTGCTCATGGTCCTCCCGTGACCGAGAATATACCAGAATGTCGTCAATGAATACAATGACAAAAGTATCAAGATGAGGCCGAAATACGCCGTGCATCAGGTACATGAACACTACTGGGGCATTGGTCAGCCCGAATGATATTACAACGAACTCGTAATGACCATATCTAGTCCTGAAAGCAGTCTTTGGGATATCCGACTCCCGAATCTTTAACTGATGATAGCCCGAACGAAGGTCAATCTTGGAGAATACCTTGGCACCCTGTAGCTGGTCAAACAAATCATCAATGCGAGGTAACGGGTACCTATTCTTGACTGTCACCTTATTCAACTGCCTGTAGTCAATGCACATCCGCATCGATCCATCCTTCTTTTTCACAAAATACACCGGAGCACCCCAAGGCGATAACTGGGCCTGATGAACCCCTTATCAAGCAATTCCTGCAACTTTTCCTTCAACTCCTTCAACTCAGGAAGAGCCATGCGATATGGAGGAATGGAAATAGGCTGAGTGCCAGGCAATAAATCAATGCTAAAGTCAATGTCTCTGTCGGGCGGCATACCCGGAAGATCAGCTGGAATAACATCGGGATAATCCCTCACAACTGGGACTGAATCAACTGTAGGGGTGTCGGCACTAACATCTCTCACATAGGCCAAATAAGCATCACACCCCTTTGCAACCATCCGCTAAGCCTTAAGAAAAGAAATGACTCAACGAGGAGTATACTCTAGCGAACCCCTCCACTCTAACCTTGGTAATCTTGGCATAGCCAGCGTCACGGTCTTGGCGTGACAATCCAGAATAACATAGTGCAGAGATAACCAGTCCATACCTAGAATAATGTCGAAATCTACCATGCTAAGTAATAATAAGTCAGCTCTGGTCTCAAAACCGCTGATAGAAATCAAACACGACCGATATATGCGGTCCACAACAAGAGAATCTCCCACAGGAGTAGTAACATATACGGGGGAACTCAAAGAATCCCGAGATATCCCCAAATGAGAGGAGAAATAAGATGACCCATATGAATATGTGGAACCTGGGTCAAATAATACCGATGCATCCCTATGACAAACGGGAACAATACATGTGATAACCGAGTCTGAAGCAATGGCCTCGAATCGAGCTGGAAGGGCATAGTATCTGGCCTGACCTCCCCCTCTAGGACGACCTCGTCCTCCTCGACCTCCACCTCGAGCTGCCTGAGATGGTGGGGCAGCAGCTGGGGCTGGAAGTATGGCTGGGGGACCTGGTGGCAGACGTGGTACCTGATAAGTCTCTGGTGGTGCACCCCTCCTAACTCTAGGGAAATCCTTGATCACATGACGAGGGTCACCACATCCAAAACAACCCCTCTGAGGGCGTGTCTTCTGACTCTGAACTGGCCTGCTGGACTGGCCGGTGATAGCATCTCGAGAAGGAGGCGCCTGAGATACTGGTGGTGCATAATAAGGCTCCCAAGGTCTAGGAGGTGGTGGAATACCACTGGCTGCTGGAAGAGCTGAATGTACCGGGCGACTCACAAAACCCATACCATAGCGTGCTGCTGGTGCACGAGCTCCTGAGAAATGACCCGTCTCTCGAGACCTCTTGGCCTCTCTCTCCTCTCTGTCCCGGGTCAGCATACTCTCAATCCTCCTAGCAATGCTCACGGCCTGCTGGTAAGTGATATCAGTCTCCAACTCCCTGGCCATACTGGTACGAATGCTAGGATGGAGTCCCTCAATAAAACGGCGAACTCTCTCTCTGAAAGTAGATACCAAAGCTGATGCATGTAGTTCCAAGTCTCTGAACCGGACCGCATACTCTGACACGGTCATAGTACCCTGGCGTAGCTGCTCAAAATCCGCACGCCAAACATCCCTGAGACTCTGAGGGACGAACTCAAGTAGAAACATCTCTGAAAACTGAGCCCAAGTAAGTGAGGCTGCCTCGTCTGGACTACTAAGCTCAAATGCACGCCACCACTGATAGGCTGCTCCCCTCAGCTGAAAAGTAGTGAATGAGACCCCACTCATCTACACAATACCCATGGTACGAAGGATGCGATGACACTCCTCCAGAAAACCCAGAGCGTCATCTGAAGCTAAATCACTGAAATCAGGTGGGTGGTACTTCTTGTACCTCTCAAGACGGAGCTGCTCAGACTCAGATGCAGCTGCTCTGGCCTCAGGCTGAGCCGGAGCTGCTGGAGGCATAGGAATATACTCTGGGACCTGCCCCATGTGAACCCTCTGCTCAAGAGTATGGGCTGCGGGAGTCTGTGTCCCTCCCCTGGCCTGGGATGTAGCTGGGGCTAGCGGAAGTAGTCCCGCCTTAGACAGAGTACTGAAAGCACTCATGAACTGGGCCAAAGTCTCCTGGAGGGCTGGAGTGATAGTAGGGACCTCCGGTGCCCCTCCAATGCAGCTGCTGGGGGATCCTCCGTCACTGCACTATCCGGTGCTCGGGCTACACCGCGTGCTCATCCCTTGCCCCGACCCCTGCCTCTAGTGGCTATGGCTGGGGGCTCGGGTGCCTGATCGTCGACACGTCTGGTGCGAGTGCGAACCATCTGTAAGCAAGAATATAATAGAGTTTAAGAATTTTGGGTAGTAGTAATCAGCACGAGAGGGGATTCCAAGAAGTATGATTTTTTTAACAGTTACATAGCCTCTCGAAGATAAGTACGGACATCTCCGCACCAATCCGCGAGACTCTAATAAACCGGCTTGTGATATTGTGACTCCTATGAACCTAGACGCACTGATACCAACTTGTCACGACCCAATTCTCCCTCCGACTCGGTCTCGTGACGACACCTAGTTTAGACGACTAGGTAAGCCTATTCCTTACGCAAAATTAAGATAAAACAGATAGAATAGCAGTAAGTGATATAAATCATAATAAAGTCGATGCCGCTCGGCATTAACGGTTACTTTACCCAAAAACCGGAATATCACAATGCATCACAAGCTACTCTACTGCTCAATATGTATGACTGAAAAGAAAAGACCGTACAGTTCCATCTACAAGTACTACAACTTCAAAATAGGAAGGGGACTCGGAGATTTGCGGACATTGCAGATTATATCTCGAGTCTCCTGGTACTGCTGCTGCTGGCTAGCTGAGATACCGTGTACTAGGACCTAGAGATGCACATGGGGAAAACATGCGTAGAAGGGTGTGAGTACTCCACATTCGGTACCCAGTAAGTGCCAAGCCTAACCCCAGTCAAGTAGTGATGAGGTCAGGTAGAGGCCCTACTGAGTTTGCAAGATAACAAATATAGAGAAACAAGTAAGTAAAGCAAGTGATAATCAACAGAAATCATGAGTAAAGGCTATCAAGAAAGGTATAATCAAATGCTCGGATCAACGCCATATATATATAAAGCTCTGTAAGAAAGTAAAGGTACAATGCAATGCAATATGAGGGAAAGGCTCAGGTCTCTGCCCGCAATCCCTATGTATGCAATGCAGTATGAGGGAAAGACTCAGGTCTTTGCCCGCAATCCCTGTATGCAATGCAGAATGAGGGAAAGGCTCAGGTCTCTGCCCGCAATCCCTATGTATGTAATGCAGTATGAGGGAAAGGCTTAGGTCTATGCCCGCAATCCCTGTATGCAATGCAGAATGAGGGAAAGGCTCAGGTCTCTGNNNNAACTTCAGTGAAAATATCCCGTGCACGCGCTCGTCACCTCACGTACACGGGGTTTTTATAGCAAAAACCAGTAAAATGCCTAAGGGAAATTCCCCAACACAGAGTTAGGCAAGCCACTTACCTCGACTGTGCAAATCAATCAATAATCACGCTCTTGCCACGAGTATCCAACTCCGGGTGGCCCAAATCTATTCAATTCAATGGTATAATGTAAATATAAATTCAAGAAATCAAGATAACTAATTATTTCAGAATTAAAACGCGAAATTAGAAAATTTGACCAAAATGTCCCTCGGGCCCACGTCTCGTATTCGGGTAAAATTTATATTTTCTGAACTCTTATTCACTCACGAGTCTAACCATATGAAAATCCCTCAAATCGGAGGTGGAATACCCAATCAAAACCCCAAAAATCGGTCTAGGAGGTTTCTTCAAATATTTCCCCAATTTCAACTCAAAAATCTCGAATTTAAGGGTGTAATTTAAGATTAGGAACATGGGAATTAACCTATGGTGTTTAGTAATCACTTACCTCGATTACCCATGTGAAAATCCTCTCAAAGATCGCCTCTTCCGAGCTCCCAAAACTAAAAAATGGTGAAATAACATAACCCTCGGATTTTTGGAAATGAACAGGGATTTCCGCGCCTGCGGTCCCTTTCACCGCACCTGCGGTACCGCACCTGCGGAAAAGGTATCGCACGTGCGGGTTTCTCTTAAGCTGGACAGAGGTCGCACTTGCGGGCCTTTTGTCGCTGGTGCAGTTCCGCACCTGCGTAAACCCAATCGCACCTGCGGAGACTGGGAAGGCCTGGCCCAACCTCGCACCTGCGGCTAGGGGGCCGCTCATATGATCTCTCACCTGTGGGAATTCCATTGTAGGTGCGAAAACACCAGAAGGAGCCTGGTTCAGCAATTTGCCAAGTTCCAAATTCTTCCGTTAAGCATTTGAAACGACCCCGAGGCCCCCGGGACCTCAACAAAAACCACCAACTGACCCCAATACTTCATTCCAACTTAGTCGAGCCTTAAAAACACGTCCCATAACATCAAAATACCCAAAAATGCATAGCTTCAAGCCTAAAAATCATAGGAATTTTCAAGAATTCACCCCTGACGCCGAACCACGTCTAAACTCGTCCGAATGCCCTCAAATTTTGTACACAAGTCATAAATTACATTTCGGACCTGCAGTCACTTTCGGAATTCCATTCCGAGTCCGATATCAAAATCTCACCTATAGGCCGAAATCGCCGAAATTCTGACTTTCGCCAATTCAAGCCTAAATCTACGTCTGGCCTCGAAAACACATTCCGAACACGCTCCCAACCCCGAAATCACTCAACGGAGCTAACAGAGTCGTTGGATTTCCATTCTGAATCCGTCTTCACACAACTCCCGCTACAGTCTAATTTTTAAGGTTAAAGCTCACCTTAAAGGACTATATGTCCGAAAACGCTTCAATTTTCATCACTCAACTCTCCGACTCATTCCATTTGCATAATAAGACATGGAAGACACAGTTATCAAGGGATCTGGGCGCTAACTCTCAAAACGACCGGCCAGGTCGTTACAAGGCGATTATGAATTCTCAACTTCTCTTGATTCTGCTCTGATCTTGTGTGTAAAAATGTGGTCGCTTAGAAATTATTAACATATGATGTAACTTAGTAGTCTCTTGTGTTGAATGTGCCTATTAAATTAACGCGTATAAAAATAATGGATTTCCTATCTTGGAATATCCTGAATTAGAAACATCTTCTAGATGCCCATAAGGATGTGGTTAAAGAAGGAAAAATGATCAAATAGTGTTGTGACCCCTGATTCAGGGATTAGACTAGACAGTGTATTTAGAGTTTGTTTTTATATTTTGAAGTTTTACAGTTTTACCTTCTCATTAATCTACTTTTAAAATTGCTAAAATGAATATTGTGAAGCTAATATTGACTTGCCTAGAAAGTGGATTCTAGGCGCCATCACGACCCCGTGGTTGGGATTTTAGATCGTGACAAGTTTATCAGAGTACTAGGTTGCCTGGGTATTACGAGTCATGAGCAAGCTTAGTAGAGTCTGGAGGACCGAAAAGGAGACATATGTACTTATCTTTCATAAGCTATAACACTTGAAGGGAATTTCACCTTCTTTCTTTCCCTATCATGCGACTTCATTCAATAGTTGAGTTTGAATCATTCTATTCTTGTTCTATCAAAGATGGTGATGATCAGGATATGGAGCCCTAGGTTTACAACCACTACCAGGGGTAGGGGCCTGGGCCGAGGTAGGACTAGAGGTAGAGACAGAGCTCAGCCTAGAGCACGTTCAGCACCACCCATTATAGAGCCTCAGATCGAGCTGGATGAGGAGGTCCCCGTTCAGAACGAGCCAGTTGGACCAGCTCATGTCCCAAAGGGGTTCATTGCTACCCCAGTACTTCAGGATGCCCTTGTCCTCTTAATTGGACTTATGGAGAATGTGACCCAGGCCGGGGTGTTCTTGATGTATTCTTGTCTCAGGCTTGGGGAGGAGCCCATACTCCTGCTACTCATACTCCAAAGCAAATGTCTCACAGATATCAGACACCGGCAGTTCCACCAGTTGGAACAGTTCAATTTGTTATTGCTATACTATCCGGGAAAGGATCGCGATGTCATCTGAGGGATTGAAGATGTTGGACAGGTTCACCAAGTTGTTTCCTATTCATTTTGGTGGTACACTTTCTGAGTACCCTCAAGATTTCCTGGACTATTGCCATGAGGTATTGCACAACATGGGACAGTGGAGTCCAATGGAGGTGGTGACTGGAGTATGTTTGGGGAAGACCAGAAGGTTCACCTCCTCACTTGGGCTTAGTTCTTACAACTATTCTTGGAGAAGTTTGATAAGTTGGTATTTTACCAACTTATCTCGTCTTTAAGCTTGGAGTTGTGCTATGTTTTATTGATAAAATCGTGTGTTTAATGTTGTTTAGTTCTATTTTATGGGTTCTCTGTGATTTAGAAGTGATCATGAAGAAATCAAGTGAAAACGAGTCAAAAAGAAGCTGAAAAGAAAATGGCCTCAGATGTCGCAATTGCGACATCAACTTGGAAAATGCGAAGTCAACCATTCCAGTCAGTATTCGCAAATGCAAAATGAGGGCCGCAAATGAGAATTCAAACAAGACAGTCAACCTTCGCAAATCCAAAACCAAGTGCACAGTGTCTAGTTTGCAATTGCAAACATAGAGATCGCAAATGCGATGTTCAATAGTGTTGTCAGGCTTCGCAATTGCGAATGTCGTGCTTTAGTTCTGGCACTTCTGTTATTTCATATTTTCGCAATTCCAAACCCACAAATGCACGACCTACCTTAGGGGAAACGCATCTTTGGCATCTTGGGCATACCTTTGAAGTATTTTTGAGTCTCTTGACTAGAGAACACAAGTTTTGGAGCTAGGGTTCTTTCACACATACTTGGGTCTTGAAGATTTGAAGCTTTTGGTTGAGAATTTCTTACCTATTTATATTCATTTCTTCATTTCCTTTCTTTGTATTGAATATCTAAGTGTGTATTTTTTCTAACACTTGAATCTTATTTATGGGAAATTTATGGTAATTAGTGACTAAATTGAGGGAGTAGGGCTTGTAAAATTGGAGACCTTTGATTGGGGATCTGAGGTCTGATTTTGATGTTCTAGGTATGTAAAGACTCGTGGGAGGATGAGGATTCTTGTGATGTGATTTTTATCTAATTTCGAGACATGGGCCCGTGGGTCGGGTTTGGCTAATTTCGGGATTTTTGGTTTAATTTTTATAATTTTCGAATGGGCTTCGTTCCTTGGCATATATTGATGATAAAAATCTGATTTTTGGAAGATTTGGAGCAATCGGAGGCCGAGTCTAGAGGCAAAGGCACTGTGGGCTAGGATTTTATCCGGTTTTGAGGTAAGTAACGTTTCCAAACTTGGTTCTGAGGGTTAGAAACCCCAAACTATATGATATATGACTATAATTAAGGTGACACACATGCCAAGTGACGGGCGTGCGGGCGTGCACCGAGTGATTTGTGGCCTGGATCATCCCATGGCACCGTCTAGTAGCTATTACGGATTGATATCCACACTTCTCTTAATGTGGTTAATGTGAACATGCTATAAATCTTGCTAAGTTCAATGCTAAGCCTTCACGTCGAAAAATCTAAGACCCGAGTGGTCGTATATTGCTGTCTCCTTATGTGTTTATTTGTTTTCATATACTCAGTACTGTCATAGAATATCATTTCATGCCTCAGTCTCGAAAATTGTTAATTTTGTACGTTTATCATTGTTCGGGCTAGTTCATGCATCTGTGAGCCCATGTGAGCGAGACTGGAGAGTAATGACTGAGTGAGGCCGATAGCCTGTTATTGAGAGACAGTTATGAGATCGGACTGCACACCACAGCGATACTCTGATTATGCCTTCGTTGGCTTGTTATAGCGCTTGGGCTAATAGGAGCCCCTCCGGAGTCTTTACACCCCCAGTGAGCGCACTGATATTTGAGGGATGGATATTCCCTGGACATGCATCTTGTCTGAAATTGATGATATGTGAGGGATGGATCGTCCTTGGACATGGATCTTGTACGAGTGTTGTATTCCGGAGATAGATCTTCTCCGTGGGGTTGGATTGGCCATTTCCTCAGTACTGAGTGACTACAGTCACCGGTGTTTATGTATATTCTTGGATGGATTTTCCCTAGGCCTGAGAGCCATATAAAGTACTGAGTGGAGTTCTGTGAGCACTACGTACATTTCCACACTGTTCATATTTTGGCATGTAGAGTATACTGTATTACATGGGATACAGGACTTATCTGGTATATTCTGTTTTCATTCTCTGATAAACTGTGAACATGTCTAATTTCTGTACACTGTCTTATTTAATTGCTGAGGTTTAGTCTGTCACTACCTCTCAGCCCATAGTTTGGGTTCGTTACTTCTGAATTGGTGTACTCACGTTACCCCCTACACTTTGTGTGCAGATCAGGTATAGCGGGACGTAGTAGTAGTAGCTGAGCTGCGGTCATAGTTCCTTTGGAGGCATCGAGGTAGCAGCTGGCGATCACAACCTTGATTATCTCCTTCTCTATCTACCTGTCATATTTTATGTATTTCAAACAACTTTATGTCGGCACATTATTTTGATATTTGATGTAGTAGCTCATGACTCAGTGACACTAGATTTGGGTTTGAGTTTTCTTTTACTTATGTTTTCAATGATGATTAAACCCTTAAATGCTTTATAAATATGATACTCTTGTTGTAAACAAAAATGATTTTTCTGAAAACAACTTTTAGCAATGAAATGTGTGGCCACGATAAGCGCCATCACGACTGGGTATTTTGGGGTCGTGACAAGTTGGTATCAGAGCTTTAGGTTATGTAGGTCTCACCAGTCATGAGCAGGTTTAGTAGAGTCTTGTGGATCGGTACAGAGACATCTGTACTTATCTTCGAGAGGCTACAAAACCCTTAGGAAAAATCTCACATTCTTGAATTTCCGTCGTGCGAATCTGTTTATTCTAGAAAACTAAACTTCTGTTGTTTTCATTCTCTCACAGATGGTGAGGACTCGCGCTGACCAGACACTAGCTAGACTAGCGAGAGGTCGAGGCCACGATCGAGGTCATGGTAGAGGGAGGGGTGCAGCCCGCGCAGCAGCCGGGGCAGTACCTGTGGACGCTCCTATTGTTCAGGATCAGGTCCCCGCCGTAGATGTTCCAGTGGGACCGGCTCAGACACCGACATTGCCTATTGTGATTTCGGGTCTTCAAGAGACTTTGGCTCAGATTCTGACTGTGTGCACCAGTCTTGCTCAGGCAGTCATTGTTTCTACTTCTGCCGCTACTTCTCAGGACAGGAGAGTCACTCGAACTCCAGCTGCTTGGACACCTGAGTATGTTACCTAGGGGCTCCAAACATCGGTGGCAGCCCCAGCCCAGCCGGTTGCCCCAGATCAGGATTTTATGGTCCAAGCTATGGCAGATGATGAGCATTGCAGGTTGGAGAGATTTAGTAGACTTCAGCCTCTGACTTTCAGTGGTACTGAGGGCGAGGATGCCCAGGGATTCTTAGACAAGTGTTAGAGGATTCTTCGCACCACAGGGATATTGGAGGCCAGTGGGGTCCCATTTACTACCTTCCAGTTCTCAGGTGCTGCACTCACTTGGTGGGAGGCCTATGAGAGGCGTAGACCTGTTGATGCAACGCCCCTTACCTAGCATCAGTTCTCCACTCTTTTCCTAGAGAAGTATGTACTGCAGTCTCGCAGGGAGGAGCTGCGCAGGCAGTTCGAGCAGTTGCACCAGGGGGACATGACCGTGACGCAGTATGAGATGAGGTTCTCCGAGTTGGCCCGTCATGCTATCAGGCTAGTTCTCACGGATAAGGAGATGATAAAGAGGTTCATTGATGGCCTCACTTATCATCTTCGGATTTTTCTGACTAGGGAGAGGGTATCTGGCGCTTCTTTTGAGGAGGTGGTTGACATTGCCAGAGAGATTGAGTCAGTTCGCCGCCAGGAGCGAGTCGAGAGGCAGGACAAGAGGCCTTGAGGATCTTGTAATTTTGGTGGTGTTCATTCAGGAGGTCAGTCTCAGCACAACAGAGGCCGTTCATTTAGGCCTCCTCATCCAGTTCGCCAGCCTACAATGGTGCATCATCAGGGCATGGTCCCCGCGGCTCTCATCCGGGCCGTTCCTCATTCAGTGCTCTTCCAGCCCAGAGTTCATCTCGGTAATTATCGGTTCAGGGTTCCTCGGTGCATGTTTCTTATAGTGGTTATTCAGGTGCTAGGGGTTCCCTTCAGTCCTCACCGTTATTTGCCGAGAGGGGCTGCTTTGAGTGTGGTGATCCGGGTCATATCAAGAGGTTTTGTCCCCGTGTTTCGTGTGGTTCATTTTAGCAGAGGAGCCAGCCTTTATCTTCTGCACCAGTTACTTCACCACCCGCCTAAGAAGCTAGGGGTGGGGGCCAGTCAGCTAGAGGCCGCCCTAGAGAGGGAGGTCGAGCAGGTGGAGGTAAGGCTCGATTTTATGCACTTCCAGCCATACGAGATGTTATGGCCTCAGATGCAATGATTACATGTATTTTCTCTATCTGTCACCGAGATGCTTCAGTCCTATTTGATCCTGGTTCCACATATTCTTATGTTTTATCAAACTTTGCTCGTTTTCTGGATATACTTCGTGAGTCCTTAGTTACATCAGTTCATGTGTCGACCCCTGTGGGAGATACTATTGTTGTGGACCAGGTGTATCGGTCATGTGTGATATCTATTGAGGGTTTGGAGACCCGAGTGGATATGTTATTGCTTAGCATGGTTGACTTTGATGTGATATTGGGCATGGATTGGCTATCTCCGTGCCATGCGGTTCTAGATTGTCACGCTAAGACCGTGACCTTAGCGATGCCAGGAGTTTCGAGGGTTGAGTGGAGAGACTCTGTGGAGTATGTGCCTAGTAGGGTGATTTCTTACCTGAAGGCTCAACGTATGGTAGAGAAGGGGTGTTTATCGTATTTGGCTTTTGCGAGGGATGTCAGTGCTGAGACTCCCACTATTGATTCTGTTCCTATGGTTCGTGATTTTTCGGACGTGTTTCCTACTGAACTGCTAGGCATGCCACCTGACAGAGATATTGATTTGGTGCCAGGAACCCAACCTATTTCTATTCCACAGTATCACATGGCACTGGCGGAGTTGAAGGAACTGAAGGAGCAGCTTCAGGAACTCCTAGATAAGGGGTTCATTCGGCCTTGTGTGTCACCTGTGCGCCGGTGTTATTTGTGAAAAAGAAGGATGGTTCCATGAGAATGTGTATTGACTACAAGCAATTGAACAAGGTTACAGTCAAGAATAAGTATCCTTTGGCTCACATTGATGATTTTTTTTACCAGCTTCAGGGAGCCAGAGTGTTCTCGAAGATTGATTTGAGATCCCGGGATTCTGATATTCCCAAGACAACTTTCAGGACTCGTTATGGTCATTATCAATTTATGGTGATGTCTTTTGGGTTGACCAGTTCCCCAGTAGCGTTCATGCATTTGATGAACAACGTGTTCTAGCCGTATTTGGATTCCTTTGTTATTGTGTTCATTGATGACATCCTGATATATTCTCGTAGACAGGAGGAGCATGCTCAACATTTGAGAGTTGTTTTACAAAGATTGAGGTAGGAGAAGCTTTATGCAAAGTTCTCCAAGTGTGAGTTTTGGCTTGGCTCAGTAGCTTTCTTGGGGCACGTAGTGTCTAGTGAGGGTATTCAGGTTGATCCGAAGAAGATAGAGGCGGTGCAGAGTTGGCCCAGACCGTCCTCAGCTACAGAGATTAGGAGCTTCCTTGGTTTGGCGGGGTATTACCGTCGCTTTGTGGAGGGGTTTTCTTCTATTGCTTCGCCCTATACCAAATTTACCCAGAAGGGTGCCCCATTCAGGTGGTGGAACGAGTGTGAGGAGAGATTTTTGAAGCTCAAGACTTCATTGACCTCAACTCCAGTGTTAGTATTGCCATCAGCTTCAGGTTCTTATACAGTATATTGTGATGCCTCAAGGATAGGCATTGGTTGTCTTTTGATGTAGGAGGGTAGAGTGATTGCCTATGCCTAGCGCCAGTTGAAGACTCATGAGAAGAATTACATGTGCATGATCTCGAGCTAGCAGCCATTGTTAACGCCTTGAAGATATGGCGTCATTATTTATAGGGGGTGCATTGTGAGGTTTTTACTGATCACCGTAGTCTGCAACATCTGTTTAAGCAGAAGGATATGAATATGCGTAAGAGGAGATGGTTGGAGCTTCTCAAGGACTATGATATCACTATTCTATACCATCCGGGGAAGGCCAATGTAGTGGCCGATGCCTTGAGTCACAGAGAAGAGAGTTTGGGGAGTCTATCATATCTTTCAGCAGTAGAGAGACCATTAGCACTTGATGTTCAGGCCTTAGCGGGCCAGTTGGTGAGATTGGATCTATTAGATCCCCGCCGGGTATTGGCTTGTGTAGCCTCCAGGTCTTCTCTTTATGACCGGATCAGAGAGCACCAATACGATGACCCACACTTGCTCGTTCTTCAGGACAGGGTACGACGAGGTGATGCCAGGGATGTAGTTATTGGTGATGATGGGGTTATGAGTGTAAAGACCCGTAGAATTCTTAACAAAAAACGATGCCCAGTTAGATCCCCATGTTGAAATAGCCATAGAAATTCTTGGATTCAGACCTTTTAGGAGTGAAAAGTACCCTCAGACTTAGAAGAGAAATATTCGTGAAGGGGTGCAAATCTGAGGTCAACTATGCGGTCGTATATCAGGTATGCGGACCGCATAATGGCCGCATAGTAGGACAGTCTACTGACCATTTTGAGGGCAACTATGCGGCCAAAATGCGATCGCATATCAAGTATGCGGGCCACATAGTTCATCGCATCTTTGCGTTCGAGTTTTGTGGGGGAGTGGGGGGAGTGGGGGGGGGGGGGGGGAGTTATGCGACCGCATAACAGGTATGCGGACCACATAATTTCCGCATACTTGGGCAATTCCCTTTTTCTTTTTTGCCCAGTTGAGGCCAGTTATGTGGCAGGTTTGTGTACCGCATAACCAAAATGCGATCGCATTTTGGACCGCAAACCTGCGTCGGGGCACCCATTTTCTAATTTTTAAACCCGACCCCAGACCAATATAACACCTATCCCCCCATCATATTTAGCCATTTTTCTGATATATTAAAGTGAGTTAAGGGAGAGTTCTATGGAGAAGGTTCCCTATTTATCAAATTAATCTTCAATCACCACTCAAGGCTTGGGAGTAATCAACTAGAGTACCAATTCTTGCACTTTAAGAGGTAAACTTCCAACACCCCAACCTTGATTTCCAGGTTATGGCTAAAATCGGCCATGGATAGGTTATTTCATGGGAATGGGGGGTAGAGACCTTGCATTCATGTAATCAAGTAATCCTAATTTTATAGGGGAAATGGTTGGAGTAATCTTTCACTAAAAAGGGATCATGCAACCTTAATGAACACATAATGTTTGATACAATGCTCAAGTGAGCTAAGGCCATAATCATTATTCCAAATTTTGGGTTCAATTGTGCTACATTGTGAATTAGATTGAAGGTGCTAAAGGGTCCGACAAATTGTGGTAGAAATTAAGGAAACCCAATTGAGGTATGTATGGCTAACTCTAATCTTCATAGGATGAACTTATTGGTGTTCTAATCCCGGGTATGAGTCCCTTGTTTGATTTTCTAAAGGATTGATGGCTTCTATGTGCCTAAATTGGGAAGCTCTTGTTTCCATATTGTTCTAAATTGCTACCATGTCACTATGCTATTTGAAAGTACGAGTTGTGATTATCATGCTCTTCCTGTTATTATGTGTATGAATCCTTATATGTTTTGGTTCTATTTGATATGAAATATGAGTATATGAAACGGTAAAAGAGAGGAATGTAACATGAATGGTTAAATATGCCCAAGTGCCAAGAACTGTATAATAAATGATGGGAAGAGATGCGAACTGAAGGATTAAATTGATATGGTTATGTCCCAGAGTGAGATGGCTTAGCCGATCGGGCCGAGATCGGACTCCATGATGTACACATGGTGGTGATTGCATCGAAAATATGATATTGGTAATGTCTCACTGTTTCAAGTAAGATGCCTTAGCCGGTCAGGCCGAGACCGGACTCCATGTGAAAATGACACGGTGGTAATTATGAAACTATGATGTTGTAATGTCTCACTTGGGATGGCTTAGCCGGTCGGGCCGAGATCGTACTCCGTGTGAAACGACACGGTGGTATATTAAAATCGTGTCACTTGTCTTTAAAGAACTACTATCCAAAAGATGGAGTAACGAAATAAGAAACCATTGTGACTCTTGTTTGTGTTTCCCCAGTTCTGTGAATTGTTATTTGATGTCTCTGATTGCATTACTACATTTTTGTTGTTTATTCTATCTAGAGTAGAGTTTGTTCATACATACTAGTACTATTCAATGGTACTAACGTCCCTTTTGCCGGGGACACTACATCTTCTTATGGATGTAGGTGGCTCTGTAGCTGGTAGCGCTGACCGTCGGTAGTGGTGCCTTCTCCTCCTCCTTACTGCAGTTCTGGTGAGCCCCATTTCCTCTCGGGGCCATGTATAAATATGTGTTTCTCTCTCATTAGATATGTTGTTCTATTTTGAGGTATTGCCGGGGCCTTGTCGCCGACAGGATCATGTTCATCTTCTTTACCTTAGAGGCTCCGTTGACACTCAGGTGGGTCATATATGTTTTTGGGTAGTTGTTGGGTTAATTTGTAACTGTAATTCCATCTAGTAAAGGTTATTATTAGCATGTATGTTTTGGAAGACCAAATTGTTGATATCGGTATATAGAAAAGAATGGATTAATATCATGAACGTACTCTTTTGATTTATTTCCTGTTAACTCAGTAAACGATGTATACAAAAATCCTGGGGCGTAATGAGATGGGTAGGAAAGGCTAAGCAGGTTTGCTTGACCGGGTTCGCTCAGTTAAGCACCGTTCGCGTCCCCCAGGGTCAGGGCGTGACAAACTTTGTATCAGAGCCTAAGGTTTTAAAGTATCCTAGGATGTCTCGGAGCCGTGTCTAGTAGAGCCCTTCTTATCGGTGTTTTGTCGACCACATCTATAATTAGGGGGCTGCTTGGACATTTAAGAATAATACCCTTCATTTTATTCCATATCGTGAGATGGAGTGAAAAGTGAGATTGTTTCTCTCTGACTTGTGCATTGTTTAAAATTTCAGTAAATGGCACCCAAGAAGAAAGCGCGACTCGGCCATAAGGTCAATGCCACCCCAGGAGTGGCCATTGATTCCCAATTGAATGATACGAGTGAGAATGATTCCCCGACTATGAATCTGCCTGATTCCTCCGCTCATGATCGGACCATCCCAATTCCTACTCCAGCGGAGGGTGCCACAATCCCTCCCACTGATATTCCTGATCCTCCTCCAGCCCCAACTTTCGGTCCCAGTATTTCTGATGTGGATATTAGGGGAGCTATTCAGATGCTAACACAGTTGGTGGCTTCTCAGGCCCAGAGGTCCAATATTGCCCCCACTTCCTCTAGCGATCAAGGAGATTCTTCCGGTTCCAGAGTTAACAGGTTCCTTCAACTAGCCCCTCTAGAGTTCACAGGTATCGACACCTAGGATGATCCTCAGGATTTCATCGATGAGATGCACAAGACCCTCCGAGTTATGCGTGCTACCTAAACGTAGGGAGTAGAGCTGGCCTCGTATCGTCTGAAAGGGGCAGCATATTCCTGGTTTGAGATGTGGGAGGATTCCCTTGAGGAAGGGAGCCCTCCGGTGAGGTGGAGTGAGTTCGCAGATGCCTTCATAGACAATTTCTTTCCCGCCGAGACTAGGGCAGCCTGTGCTTCAGAGTTTGAGGTCCTCAAACAAGGTGGTAGATGTGTGTGGGAGTATCATATAGAGTTTGTGCGCCTGTCCAACTATGGAGGCTAGAGTTCGTCGGTTGTACAAGGCCTTGGTCCCTTGGTTATCAATGAAGCTACCATAACTACTCTACATTCTGACATGAATTATGGGAAGATTGTGGGTTTCGCCCAGGCTACAGAGGCTCGAAAGTTGAAGCTAAAGATGGATCAAGAAGGTGGTAGTAGGGCCCGGTCAGTGGGCAACCTTGGGGGTGTTGATACCCAATTTTTTCTCAAATCATTTTTAAACTTGCATCTATGCCTTCAAAATCAGTTTTTATAATAATTGGCATTTTTCTATAATTTTCCCACATTTTCAATAATTTACTATAATTTATCCAGAATTTTTATCTCCAATAATTAATCATAAATGGCATTACGAATGATTTAAAAACATTTCTTGGTTTAATATATCATTTTTGGTCCTATTAAGATTTAATTATTTAACAATTAGCCAAATTTGCATTATTTGGCTATAATTGCAATAACTTTGCAATTATAGCCCGATTACATATTTTATGTTATTTTTTACTCAATAATTAGTCGTTTGTAAATTGATTAATCATTTTAATTTAGTCTATTAGCATTAATTTTATTTTATATAATTATTAGCCATTTTAATTAATTATTTATCTATTTAATTGGGTATTTAACAGTTATCCCCTTTTCATTTAAATCCTAGCCCAATTAATCTGACCCCTAACCCAATTAATTATCCCAAATAACCCAGTCCCAAAGCCTAGCCTACCCGACCTAATATCCCTCTCTAATATGAGCCGTTGATTAATTCAAATCAACGACCCAGATTAATCCCTACCATAATTAATCCTAAACGACTACCCCCTTCTCATTTTTCCGTTGATTAATTCAAATCAACGGCCCAAATTAATCCCTACTATAATTAATCCTAAATGACTACCCCCTTCTCATTTTTCCCCGTTTCATTCTCTCTCACCTTCTCTCTGGTTCTCTCTAGCACCTTCTCACCTTCCCCCCCTCCGTTGAGCTCTGCCTCCATTTTCCGGCCACCTCTCTTGTCGTAAACCATGAGGTCTCACCCCTCCTAGCCTATGTCTCTTCCCCCACGCCTTTTTGACACTGTTCTGAGGCCCTTAAGAGAACCTGGAGCGGTTCAACTCCCACCTATGGCCTTTCATGCCGTTCTATGGCCATACACGACCGTCCGAGTAAGATCTTTACACTTTCCGGTTGAAACCGATAAAACTTTGAGTTTTTCTCTCCTCTCTGGGTTCTCTCTTTGAAACCCTAACTTCTGAAACTTCCGATTTTTCTAGATCTGTAACAGATCTATACATATTTCGATTTGTTTTGATGTTTTCTTCAAGGGTTTTTCATTTTTCCTAAAACAATTTTCCATCCTCTAAGTAGGGTTTCTAAAAACCTTTCTTCCAAAACGATTTCCTCGAGTTTAAGTGTTATTCTGTGATTCTTCTCATATGTTTAAACGACTTTTGTTAAAATCACTTTTAATCATAATTTATTATGTTAAAACCTTAGTTTTAACACTGTATTATAATCCCGAGTCTGTCTTTATCGATTTGTTCTTTTGATTTGTATGTGTGTCTGTTTCTCATGAGTGTGTTCATGGTTTTATGTGATTTTTACCCTACTATGCTTGTTAGGTTTTCTGATTTACACCTCTTCTTGCCTATATTATGTTTATTTCGTTTATTCACAGAAATCTGTAGTATTTTCCCTCAATTATTACTTTCGATTCCTTAAATCCCTGATTTCTAGTGACTGATACCTTTACTGATTTCCTAAGGTAATATTTTTTACTGATTTCCTGCCTTATTGTGTGGTTGAATACATCATTTATTGATTCTCAACATTTGTTTCCTTAATTAGGACCCTATGAACCTAGACTAATTACCTGTTCTGTACTTGCACTATTTGAAGTATTTCCTTATTTGTTATGTTCCAATTATACGATGATTTATTTCCTTATTTGTTACCTGTTCTTACCGTTTGAAATTAATTCCCTTAATTAAGGGGATACTTGTACTGATTTCACTCTAATTGGTTTTGAGTTCCATAATTACTGTACAATTGTGATTTTTGCCTTATTTTACCTAGCTTCAAACTATTATATATACTACTCTCATTAACAGTCTTGAGGACACGAACACACTAGTTCAATAACTCTCTCTCTCACAATTAAACTTTCTGCTCCCTCTTCTATGCTACATGTAATTTCTCTGAGTTAGCCGACTCCAAGGCAAGGCTAACTATTGTGCTCTCCTATCTCCTACTTTGTGTTACTGTCTTCTTCACCGGTATGTCCTGATTTAAGTTCAAGTCTCAAAGACAACATGTTTCTTTTATTATTGCAATTCATCCTGTTCCTAGTCTGTTTTTACTTATGGTTTTGTTTCTCAACTTGCAATTGATATGTCTACCTTGTTGCTTTATCATCATGTTATGCACTCCCCTCCCTTAGACTCAGCATGTTTATGTAATGGTATCCCCTTTTCTAGTCTGCTTCAATATGATTGTCTACATCTTATGCTACTTGGTTCTGTGTAATCTTGAGATACATGCTGCCTTAGTCCATTAAACCCCTTTTGGGATTTCCCTGATTATGTACCTATGTATACCTCTACCTACTACATGCTTGCCCTCACATGCTCTATACTTGTCTCTCATATCCCACTACCCCTGTTTGTGGTTGTTGGACTGTTCTTGTTTCTTTATTCCTTGTGTGGTGCTGAACTTGTTTTGATCCTGAGATTGGAGTTGTTCTAATTATTCTGCTCTTTCAAACTGTCTCATTGGTTAAACATTTCTGTTATAAAATCATTTTGATCAAGTCTCTTTTCAAAACTGTTTTTTTCTTACTCAACTTTTTCAAAACTATGTCAAGCACTCTTACTCTACTCTTAGACCCCTTAAGTTCTACCCCCCTTTGTGTGAGCATTGCTTTGGGACCCTTAAGCTCCCTCTGAACTTTGACACACTAAGGCTGGCCCTTTCACACTACACTTACTCTACTATGGCTATGAACTCTGGGTGTGAGCACTGTCCGGGATCCCTTGAGGTCCTTAGGGAACTCTGACACACCTGGATTATGAGAAAGCATGTGAAACACTACTTGTCATTGAGGACATGGAGATCTGGGCCTATACTGCAGGCTCCCTATAGATAACTTCTTATTTTTCTTATTTCAGTTATGTAATTCATGCGCAATGGTCTGTAATAATTATTTGTAAACAACTCTGGGGTTGGATAATGAAAAAAGGGAGGGTAATATGTATGCTGTAGTGTAGCCAAGTGTAGAAACCATGCTCATAGGTTTACTTTTCTTCTGTGGGCAATAGAAGTCATGTTTAGGAATAACACATACAAAGCATGCCATGCATTAGATACCATGCTCCCTAGGCTTCATATATACTGTTTTTCAGCATCTCATTCATCACTTAGAAATCCTGTCTCTAAGGTAAATAATAATATTAAAATAAACCGTCACCATGTGATTTTTCCCTATGTAAACCTTATATGTCCTGAAAGCATTTAGAAATCCTGTCCTGGGATAAATATGTTAACAGAAACCGCAATCATGTTTCATCATGCTAGAACTATGCGACGCACTTAGAAATCCTGTCCTAAGGTAAACAACACTAAAACATTGTCACTTCTGCCTATTCTGAAACTGTGCATAATTTGGTGTGCATTTAGAAATCCTGCTTTAGTGATTCAGCATGTGCATCATCCTTGCATTAGATATCATGTTATAGGATCACACTCGCCTAATTACGTTTGGTCTAATTACTGAATATGAAACAGTCCATTTCGCTCTAAAAACTACATGCTCTTAGGAGTAACAACCTAAAATTGTTAACCCTTCTGATGACTGTTACATATGATCCTACGCCTAGGCAAGCCTTAGGTAACCAACGTTTAAAATGAAACCGGAACTATCCTCTTGTGATTACTGTCTTACTATCAGCATGCTTAAAACCAATCGGCAAAACGGATTAGGACTTCCTCTCTGAGTTATGCAGTAAATCAGTCTCTCTATCGTTATCACTTAGATACCATGCTTAGGATCTGAATTTAAACCAAGACCGTAACTGTGTTTGAGTCATGCTGATTCTGTGCATTATTTGTGGAGGTACTCGAGCCTTTCCTATTTATGTGTTACCCCATATCTGCAGTCCTATCTGTTTTTCTATATGTCGCCTTAGTATTTTTACCTTTAAAACCTGAGGGTCTGCCTAGAACCTCCTTTATAGGATAGAAGTCCTAAATTCCTCTGGGATTAATAGGAAGGGACGAGTAACAGCATGCAATAGAGGTCGTGACCAACACTCGCTCTAATTACCTTCACGAGGTGGGAAAGGGTAGATATGGACATGATGACCGATGCGCTAATACCACGTCTAGCCCCTCTTCGAGGAGTGTCATACCGGGTATTGCATTTATGTGATCCATATTACAAACAAACCTAGGATACTCTTACTCTATATACATTCTTAGACTATAATTCATTTCAAGATCTATCTCTCTATAACTGTTTTCAAACATATGTGTACTTAGACTAAAATCCCCTACTATTTGGACAATATTTGTTTACTTGCTAGTTGTACATTCACAAATGCTATTTGGCCGGGAACCACACTTGTGGATCCTGAGGGGTGCCTAATACCTTCCCCTTAGGATAATTTCAAGCCCTTACCCCCGTCTCTGGTTATCAAATATAGTTGTAAATGAACCCCCCATTAGGTTCCCTAACGCATCTCAAAATCGTTAGGTGGCGACTCTTCAAAAATATGCAAACCCCTTTACCAAAAGGAATGAGTTGCCCCAACAAATGTCATAAAACCTTTTAACCGCCCCCGAAAGGAGTGCTTGGGAAAAAGGGGGCGCGACATCTTGGCGACTCTGCTGGGGATATCTAGGCTTTTACCATTTTCAAATTGCTTTGTGAATTTGTACCTCTTCCTATGTGCAATTACTTGTTTATTTCCTTTAAGCATTTAATTTTTCTCAAAAGTAACTAACATATCTTTCCGGTTTCCTTCCTTTGTAACCGTTTGAAATTAAAAACTGCTGTATTTACCGCTTTCATAACGTGCAAATACGTGACTACATGTTTATTATTTATTGCATTATTCATGATCCAACATTCATACTCCACTCGTGCCAAACAAAATCCTATAGAAACGCTTGATGAGTGGTTGCGCCCTTCCTATATTATCACCCATAAATTCGGAAAGGCTTATTTGCGGTAAAACTAGTCGATCAGCGGTGCAGTCGGCGGTTCCGTGCCTTTCCCCTTGAGTTGTCCGCTCAAGGGTACCGGTCTAAAACCACATAGAAACCTTACTCGTTATACTGTTGCATGTATCATGGTCAAACCTAGCCAGGATAATGTGTTGTCCGCACAGTAGCCTTTAAGATAGCCTTGTCCAAAGTCCACCGGGTTTCTATAAACCCAAACGGACATCACCACGTTCTGTGCATTCATTTGGAGAATTAAATGCTTCATGCTAATCATTGATGTTAAATAGTCGAGTCTGGTGGGGTTCAAGGTCTAACCTTGTTTGCCTTGCAGAAATATGAGGCACGAAGTCCCCAGATTCGGCATGGTCACCAACATCCACCCAAAATTACTGAGTTGGTGGGAAGATCTACATTCTAGTGACAAAACCCTCATCAAGAAATACCTGGTAATCTACCATCCCTCCTGGATATCCAGCCTAACAACATGATGATATAGGCTGCTACTCTATTTTGAGACTGTGAAAGGGCCGTCTTCCGCTTTGGGGACATCGAAATGACACCTTTGCTAGAGGAGATAGGAGGATTGGCCGGTCTAGCTTGGGAAACTCCGGGTTTGTTAATGCCTGAGAACCGCACATGCAAGGGTTTCTTAAAGATGATGGGTTTGAAGAAGACCGCTGAATTGGGATGCCTGAAAGAATCATACATCCCTTTTGACTATTTGTATGAAAGGTACGGCCACAGTAAATCACACCGTACCTTCCATGATGAATTCTCCATCACATCCTTGGGACACATCCACCGTAGGGTATTCGTCTTCATGTTTTGCTTCCTAGGTCTAATCGTATTTTCGATGAAGAAAGAAAGAATCCATACTAGAGGGAATCGGTGGGCAAACATTCAGCATCGTGCCCATGATCATTTCAGACATATACCAAGCCTTAGAGAAATGCCAAAGAGGAGCAAAACATTTCGAGGGCTGCAACTTATTACTACAGCTCTGGCTCTTAGAACATCTTCAAAAGGGCCAGTACCGGCAAGAGTTTCAGCGAAGGGCGTGGAATGACCACATCACTTTCCACCATCCAAAGCGAATGACTTACATTCCCGGCATGTTTGCTCAGCCTGAGAATGCCAAAGAGTGGGTCGAATTCTTCGATACTCTGACTGAGGAGCAAGTCCAATGGATGTTCGAGTGGTTTCCTATAGAAGAGTTCATCGTCCGGACCAGAGATGCACCATTCCTGATATTGATTGGCCTAAGAGGAACATATCCTTACGTCGCTCTCCGGGTTATGGGACAAGCAGGTAGGAAGCAAGTCATACCAAGGGTCGACAAGATGTGCCATTTCCGGGCTGACTTTCAAAATAATGATAGTCCTCACAAGTGCCACGCTTAACACATGTGGCACTGCAAGATTATAATGGGGAAAGACACCATTGAGCCAGACAGATATCACGCTGGTTTCACCTCTTTCTATTCGGGTTGGTTGGAAGATAATTGGGATGCTCTGGGCAAATCGGGGTTCGTCCGAGGCCATAGGATTATAGATGAAAAGGCCGAGGCACAGGTCAAGTACAATCAGTTACGCAAAAGGGTCCACGAATGCGAGAGCGAGCACCGCGAAATACATGAGTCCAACAAAAAGCTAATCGAGGAATGGAAAGACATGGCCATCAACACCAATAGAAAGCTGGGATATTTGGAGCGAGGCATAGTCGAACTGGAGAGCAAATTCATCAAAAGGGTCGAAGACTGTCAAAAGGCTGACGGGACCGAAGGTGGGCATCTAGCCATAGCATACCTACTGCTGGGACTTCGCGAGTTGGGAAAGCTGTTCGAAGGAGTCAAGGATGCCGAGTCCGGGGAAGGTCCTTCTGGGACCAAATAGATAGGAATTTCTTTTTTTGCTTATTAATGTAATAAGGCCAATGGCCATTAGTAACTTTACTTCTTGTTTATTTAGTGTCGTTTTGGGATTCGTCTATTTTTTAGCAATGAAATGAGGCATTTAGCATTTTAAGTTCTCCAAATCAATCTGTCGCTAGACCTACCTTAGTCACAAAGAGGTTCCCAAATTAGGACGCGCTTTACATCCCGCACTATGTGTTTAAATACTGCAATACTCTTCATAATCCTCACTGACTTGGTTACTTTTGTTTTGTTTTTGTTTTCTTTATTTTATTATCCTCATTCCCAAAGGTTAGTTCGTGCACTCTGGCATCATCATCCTATCTCACAAGATCCAGGGGCCCTCCACCCTCTCCTCATCCTAGTCCTCCCAAAGGCAAGAACAAAGGCAAAAAGAAAATGGAAGATTCAAGCAATATCAGGAAGGAGAACACAGCCGAACGGGCAGAGGCTACTGATGGCCAGGGTGTTCGGGTTCCAAACGAGAATATGTCAGAGCTAGAACTGAAATTATTGAAATTCCAAGAGGAGCTTGATCAGGTTTGGAATTTGGAAAACCTATCATTTACCCTCAGCGTCCCAAACGTCAACCTCCCCAACGCCCAGAATCCTACACCTCCTCAAAACATCCCAAAGCAGCAAAATCATCCCACAGCAAAATCATCACACCACTCCACCAAAGAACCAAACCATTCCAACACAATGTAATACCTGCAGTACTCCTAATAAAACTCCACTACTTATCCCAAAACCTCAGAACTTTACAAACAACCATTTCTACACCCATGCACCAGGCCACTACAACAATCCTATCTACGTGGAGACTGTGCCACATTCTACTCAATCCATCTCATACACACCTGAGTCTGATGAAAAGGATCTACTTATTAGGAACTTGGCTGAGGAACTTAAGAAGCTGACCAACTGGGTTGAAGGCGTTGAGGGAAGCAAGGGAGTCGAGGGACTGAACTATGAGGACCTCTGCATACAGCCCGATGTCGAACTACCCGAGGGGTACAAACCTCCTAAGTTCGAAATGTTTGATGGTACAGGTGATCCAAGGGTCCATATGAGGACCTACTGTGACAAGCTAGTTGGAGTAGGGAAGGATGAGAGGATCCGTATGAAGCTGTTCCTGAGAAGCTTGAAAGGAGATGCATTGTCTTGGTACATCAGCCAAGATCCCAAGAAGTGGTCGAATTGGGTGAACATGGCATCTGACTTCATGGACAGGTTCAGATTTAATACAGAGAACGCACTAGATGTGTTCTACATCCAGAATTTGAAGAAAAATTCCACAGAAATATTTCGCGAGTATGCTACTCGCTGGAGGTCCGAAGCTGCTAAGGCCAGGCCCGCCTTAGAGGAGGAACAGATGAATAAGTTCTTCGTTCGGGCTCAGGACCCGCCATTACTATGAGCGATTGATGGTGATTGAGAACCACAAGTTCTCCGACATTATCAAATTGGGTGAAAGGATTGAAGAAGGTATTAAGAGTGGTATGGTCACAAACTTTGAAGCCTTGCAAGCTACGAATAAGGCTTTACAGTCCGGTGATGTGTCCAAGAAGAGGGACGTGGGAGCCATGATGGTTGCACAAAGAGCCAAATCCCCACTCAAATACCAAACTTACCCAACACCTCCACTCACATATCAGCCAACCCCAAATTACCAAGCACACTCACCCTCCTACCAAGCTCCACCACCAACTTACCAATCATCTCCACCACATACATATCGACCTACTTCACCCATATACTCCTAACCTGCTCCCGTTTACCACCCTTACAATCCTCAGCCATCCCACTATCAGTCACATCATGCACGCCAAAACTTTCCTAGACCTCGACAAAATTTTGATCACAAACCTCCAAAACAATACACCACCATCGCCGAACCTATCAACCAGCTATATGAAAAGCTAAAAGCTGTTGGTTATGTCACCCTCATCCCTGATGTAACCCCTTAGAACCCTTCCTAGTGGGTCAACCCAAACAAGTCCTGCGCATACCACTCCGGCATGAAGGGACGCACCGTCGATGAATGCCAATCTTTGAAGGATAAGATACAGTCCTTGATTGACAACAAGATCATTGTGGCAAAGGAATCCGATCCAAACATCTGCAACAATCCTCTTCCAGATCATAAGGGATGAGGCATCCACATGATTGAAATAGAAGACGATTGGGACCCCGAGGGGTCGATCGTAGAAGGTGGACCCAAAGAAACCCGCAGTTACTCTCAACCCAATCATAGTTCAGATTCAGCCGTCTGAGGATGATGGGGTAGATATGTCTGTACCACTTGAGTTCGAAGCAGAACCACCTATAAAGACACCGACCCCAATTGAGGTCGAATTCATGCCTCCGACGAATTCACCCGCACCATTTGAGGTTCCAGTCCTGCCATCTAAGGCACATGTTCTGTTCGAAGTGAGGGTAGCCGCACCGATTACAGTGGCAATATCAACCACACCACCTTTCTATACAAATGATGTACCATGGGAATATGTAGCCGAGGTGCGAAGGAAAGGCAATGTCAAGACTGAAGAAGCTACCGTGGCACAGGGTATGACAAGAACTGGTAGAGTCTACACACCTGAACATCTGGCGGAGTCAAGAAAACATGCTTCCAATAGGACACCCATTATCGAGATAGGTCCGGATGACCTTTGGAGGAAAGTACAAGCCAAGGAATATTCGGTCATCGACCAGCTCAGATATCCATCCTCGCCTTGCTACAAAATTCCGAGACACACAGGAGTGCTTTGCTAAAAGTGCTGAGCGAAGCATATGTACCGAATAATATCACTAGTGGGGAAATGGCCAATATGGTAGGCCAAGTGTTGGAGAGCCACAAGATTACCTTTCATGAGGATGAGTTGCCACCTGAAGGGTTGGGTCACAACAAATCACTGCACATCACTGTGCAATGCGAAGACTATTTCATCACCAGAATTCTGATCGACGGAGAATCCGACCTTAATATTTGTCCGTTGATAACACTCAAGAAATTGGGCAAAGGTCTGCATGAGATAAAAGATGGAGCAATCAATGTAAAGGCTTTCGATGGTTCTCAAAGGTCCACCATTGGTGAGATTAGTCTATGCCTATAGATGGGACCGACTTGGTTCGAGGTTGACTTTCAAGTAATAGATGAACCAGCCTCCTACAACCTGCTATTGGGACGACCATGGATACATGTTGCTGGGGCCGTAGCATCGACGCTGCACCAGGTAGTGAAGTTCAAATGGAATCACCAGGAAGTGATCATTCATGGCGACGCTAGCAACCCTATTTACAGTTTCCAGACTATTCCGGCGATCGAGGGAAGAAGGAAGCTAGGTGGAGAAACTTACCACCACATTGAACGGGTCAATGCCATTGATAAAGACAAATGGTGGGATAGCAAGATCGCAAGCATGATGAATTGGCGAGGGTATGATCCAGGTAAAGGGCTCGGCAAGAACCTCCAAGGGATCTCCAAACCCATCAAGCTCAAGAAACATGACACCACTTTCGGTTTAGGATACGAGTACACTTGGGAAGAATTCAGGAGCTGGTCGCCACCATGGCATGGTCCTTACTACCCACTGGAACATCTGATACCGCGTCTAGAGTAGACCTTTCAACAGGCTGGCATTATTTCTGGGACAGATGAAGAAGAAGCACTTGCGGCATTGAGGAACTTATTCCTGGAGGATAATGACATGGACTGTTGTGTTATTCTCGAGGAGGAAGGGGAGGAAACCCCTTCCATACAGGCCGTGAGCAGAGGAGCTTATCTCAAGAATTGGACCGTCAGAACAGCCAGAGCCCGATGAGCCTCGGGGTAGTCAGGCTAAAACAAGCAGTGTTCATTGTCTGTTTACTAAATGATTTTCTTTTCGCATTTTCAATTCCTGCAATAAGATCTTTTAATGTTCAAAACATTTATTCAATTTATCAAAAGCACTTTTAAGTTTAATGAATCAATATTTATTACTGTTGTTTTTTTCTCACTACTTTATCTATACAACATTACTATTACTTGTCTTGATGAACCAATGAGTGTGACATGCACGAGACAACGCAACAAACAGACATTGACTCAGAAGAAGATGATATACCTAACGAGATTGTCAAAGAAATCGAGAATTTTGAGAACTGACCTAAGTCCAACCTGGACGAGACCGAAACTGTCAACCTGGGAGATTCAGAAAATGTCAAAGAGACTCTAATCATCATTCACTTGTCACCGTCAGAGAAGAATGAATACACGGAATTCTTGAAATAATATGCAGACATATTCGCCTGGTCATACAATGACATGACTGGTCTGAGTACATCAATTGTTGCTCACTTATTACCGACTAATCACATGTGCCCACCTGTGAAGCAAAAGCTCAGAAAGTTCAAGCCTGATATGAGTTTGAAAATAAAGGAATAAGTCACTAAGCATATCAACGGCAAGGTTCTCAGGGTAGTCGAGTATCCGACATAGTTAGCTAACATCATGCCAGTGCCAAAGAAAGATGGGAAGGTTAGAGTCTGTGTCGACTTCCAGGATCTCAACCGGGCCAGTCCAAAAGATGACTTCCCCTTGCCTAACATACACATCCTGATTGACAATTGCGCCAAGCATGAGCTACAATCATTCGTGGATTGCTTCGCTGGTGATCATCAGATCTAGATGGATGAGGAAGACGCTGAGAAAATGGCTTTCATTACGCCGTGGGGAGTATACTGCTACAAGATGATGCCGTTTGGCTTGAAGAATACAGGGGCCACCTATATGAGGGCTATGACCACTATCTTTCACGATATGATACACAAGGAGATTGAGGTATATGTGGATGATGTTATTATCAAATCCAAGAAAGCCACTGATCACATAGCAAACTTGAGGAAGTTTTTCAATAGCTTGCGAAAATACAATCTGAAGCTGAATTCCGCGAAGTGTGCATTCGAGGTTCCTGCTGGTAAGCTGCTCGGGTTCATTGTCAGCCGCCGAGGGATACAACTGGATCCGTCAAAGGTCAAAGCCATTCAAGAATTACCACCGCCAAGGAACAAGAAATATGTGATGAGTTTCTTGGGACGGCTTAACTACATCAGCTGGTTCATAGCACAATCTACAGTTATATGTGAGCCTATCTTCAAGATGCTGAAGAAAGATGCCGCAACCAAATGGACCGATGATTGACAAAGGGCCTTAGACAGAATTAAGGAATACTTGCCAACACCACCAGTCCTAGTACCACCTGAGCCAGGTAGACCGTTACTACTGTACCTTGAAGTGTTAGATGGATCTTTCGGTTGCGTTTTGGGGCAACACGATGAAACAGGAAGGAAGGAGCAAGCTATTTATTATCTCAGCAAGAAGTTCACTCCGTACGAGGCCCGATATTCTCTATTGGAACGTACTTTTTGTGGTTTTACTTGTGTAGCTCAGAAGCTGAGGCATTACTTTTGTGCCTACACCACATATCTCATATCGAGGATGGATCCCTTAAAATACATCTTTCAGAAGCCCATGCCCACTGCCAAGCTGGACAAGTGGCAAATCCTTCTGAGTGAGTTCAACATTGTCAATGTGACTCAGAAAGAAGTCAAGGGACAGGCACTGGCAGACCATCTTGCTGAGAACCCCATAGATGGAGAATACGAACCCCTGAAAATGTATTTTCCCGATGAAGAGGTATCATTCATAGGAGAAGACATTGCAGAATCCTATGACGGTTGGAGAATGTTCTTCGATGGAGCAGCGAATTTCAAGGGAGTCGGCATTGGGGTCGTCTTAATATTGTAAACCGGTCAGCATTATCCGGTGTCTGCTAAACTCACATTCCCCTGCACCAACAATATGGCGGAATATGAAGCCTGCATCTTACGGCTCAGCATGGCCATTGACATAAACGTCCAGGAGTTGTTAGTGATTGGTGACTCAGATTTGCTGGTACATCAGGTACAAGGAGAATGGTCTACCAAGAATTCCAAGATACTGTCGTACCTGCACCACGTGCAGGAATTGAGAAAGAGGTTCACGAAGATAGAATTTTGGCACGTCCCCAGAATCCAGAACGAGTTCGCCGATGCATTGGCCACTCTATTATCTATGATTCAGCATCCAGACAAGAATTTCATTGATCCCATTCCACTGAAGATCCACAACCAACCAGCCTACTGTGCCCATGTCGAAGAAGAAGCAGATGGAAAGCCTTGGTTTCGTGACATCAAGGAATACTTGGTAAAAGGAGAGTACCTAGAGCTTGCAAATCATACTCAGAAACACACACTTCAGAGATTGTCCAACAACTTCTTTCACAGTGGAGGAATCCTATATATGAGGACTCCCGATTTGGGGTTATTAAGATGCATCGACGCAAAGGAAGTATCCAAGCTACTAGAGGAGATCCATGCTTGGATCTGCGGACCGCATATGAATGGTTTTGTTTTAGCAAAGAAGATACTCTGGGCTGGTTACTTTTGGATGACAATGGTTCCAATCTCAACAGTGACATGATGAAAACTATGTGCGAGACTTTCAGAATCAAACACAAGAATTCCACAGCCTACCGACCTCAGATGAATGGAGCTATAAAGGCCGCCAATAAGAACATCAAGAAGATATTGAGGAAGATGATATAAAGGCACAAGCAATGGCATGAGAAGTTATCATTTGCTTTTCTGGTATACCGCACCACAGTCCGCACATCAACCAGGGCAACTCCCTATATGCTGGTTTATGGTATAAAGGCCGTTATTCCCGCCGAAGATGAAATTCCTTCCTTAAGGATCATACAAGAAGCTGAGCTCGGCGATGCAGAGTGGGTAAAGAACCGTTATGAGCAACGCCCTCATAGACAGGAAAAGGATGAATGCAGTATGTCATGGTCAACTTTATCAGAATAGAATGTCCAGAGCCTTCAACAAATGAGTCAAGCCGAGACAGTTCACACCGGGGCAGATGGTGTTTAAAAAGATCTTCCCACATCAAGATGAAGCCAAGGGGAAGTTCTCTCCCAACTGGCAAGGCATATACATGGTTCACTGAGTACTGACAGGAGGAGCACTCATACTTGCAGAAATGGACAGAGAAATCTGGCCGAAGCCAATCAATTTGGACGCCGTCAAGCGCTACTATGTGTAAACTTTATGCTTTCATAAATGATGTAAATTGAACTACGCCTGACCTGATTCCCATTTAAGAGGGGGATACGTAGGCAGCCCTATGGGTTCAGTCACAATTCAATAAAAAATCATTTTTTCCCCGCAATTGGAAACTAGGACAGTATTTTGAGGAGGACCCTCAAAATTCCGAAGCAAGTTCAGCTGATCGCCGCTCAAGCAGCAGTCAGAAGCATCAACCCATCAACTGGGGCAGAATTTTGAGGAGGACCCTCAAAATTCCATAGCAGGAGAGGCTCCAATGTCTTGAACCACGTCACGGTCGTCGGTTCATCTAAAAACCTATTTTAAATATACATTATTACATACTTTTCTAAAATCATGCATACTTATTCTTGGAACAACTTTGTTTAGCAAACGCTACCCCAATGATATGAACGGTATCATCAGATCAAGACGAACGAGTCAAGAAAAGCCAGCGGGGATACAAACTAACCTTCCCCATTTACAAAACTCATGATTTTTCTTTGGATGCAGGCACAAAGAATAAACACGCAGAGAAGTCGCAAATTTCATCACAGTTGCAAATGCTAAAGTTCGATGTCCACATAAAGAATGAGCCTGTTCAAAGTCACAATTTCTCGAAACCATCACACTTGCTGATTGTTGCTATCAGTACAAACAAACAATGCTCAGTAGTCACAACGCTTACAATGATCACAACATTGCAATCTATTATCAACTAAGAATTTCGGTTGTCATTTATTTAATTCTTGCATAAGGCTACCATTCTGCCTTCCGAGACTAAGCATTGTCTCCATCTGCATTCTTGCATAAGGCTACCATTCCGCTTTTTGAGACTAAACACTATCTCCATCTGCATTCTTGCATAAGGCTACCATTCTGCCTTCCGAGACTAAACACTGTCTCCATCTGCATTCTTGCATAAGGCTACCATTCTGCCTTCCGAGACTAAACACTGTCTCCATCTGCATTCTTGCATAAGGCTACCATTCCGCCTTCCATCTGCATAAGGCTACCATTATTCCTTCCATTTGTATAAGGCTACCATTCTGCCTTCCGAGGTTAAGCTCTACCTCCTTTTGCATAAGGCTACCATTCTGCCTTCCGAGGTTAAGCTCTACCTCCCCTTACATAGGGCTACCATTTTGCCTTCCGAGACTAAGCATTGTCTCCATCTGCATTCTTGCATAAGGCTACCATTCTGCCTTCCGAGACTAAGCATTGTCTCCATCTGCATTCTTGCATACGACTACCATTCTGCGTTCCGAGACTAAGCATTGTCTCCATCTGCATTCTTGCATAAGGTTATCATTCTGCCTTCCGAGACTAAGCATTATCTCCATTAGCATTCTTGCATAAGGCTACCATTCTGCCTTCCGAGACTAAGCATTGTCTCCATCTGCATTCTTGCATAAGGCTACCATTCTGCCTTCCGAGACTAAGCATTTTCTCCATCTGCATTCTTGCATAAGGCTACCATTCTGCCTTCCAAGACTAAACACTGTCTCCATCTTCATTCTTGCATAAGGCTATCGTTCTGCCTTCCATATGCATAAGGCTACCATTCTACCTTCCGAGGTTAAGCTCTAGATCCCTTTGCATAAGGCTACTTTCCTGCCCTCCGAGGCTAAGCTCTGCCTCCAATTTACTTTTCGAGACTAAGCGCTGTCTCAAGCATTGTTTACCTCACTTTTCTTTCGGGCTAAGCTCTGCCTTCAATTCGCAAGACTAAGCTCTGTCTTGTCAGCATCATACTACTGCATTTTTCATGGGCTGAAATATCGCCAACTTATCCAAAGGCGTCATCGTTCGAAGGCGCCATCTTCATGGCCTGAGAGCACCATGCCATGGCCCGAGGATCTCTTTTAATTTTTGCATATCATTACTCAAAGGCGTCATGGTTCGGAGGCACCATCCTCATGGCCCCAGAACATCATTTCATGGCATGCGAATCCTGCATCAAGCAATCCATGGCCTAGGACATCATGGTCTAAGGACATCATCCCTAACTGTCCGAAGACAACATTCATGGTCCTATGGGATGGTCTAAGGACATCATCCCTAAATTACGCACAATATATGCTTGTATTATTTATTTACAGGTATATCGGCGAGCAACGACCATCCTAGCAGTAGCGGTCCCGCTCCAGTTCTCCAAACTACCTCGTAAGTCGCTTATTCATCCAACCATGTATATTACACTCGTCTTGTAAAAACTCCATCGGTATACTTCGCCGATGGCTCCTGAACTACATACGTCATGATTCCTGTAAAACTAGGGATATGTAGGCAACTCAGAAACCAGGGTGCGGCCTAAATCTCTTCAAATTGTTTCGCTCGATCAAAATTGGCCATTCTATCTTTACCCTACAACTCTTTCATCCTTCTCAGGTAAAGCGGGGCAGCTGTTGGCACCCAATTTTTTTTCTGAAATCATTTTTAAACTTGCATATATGCCTTCAAAATCAGTTTTTATAATAACTGGTATTTTTCTATAATTTTCCCATATTTTTATTAATTTACTCTAATTTATCCAGCATTTTTATCTCCAATAATTAATCATAAATGGCACTACGAATGATTTCAAAACATTTCTTGGTTTAATATATCATTTTTGGTCCTATTAAGATTTAATTATTTTACAAATTAGCCAAATTTGTATTATTTGGCTATAATAGCAATAACTTTGCAATTATAGCCCGATTACATATTTTATGTTATTTTTTACTCAATAATTAGTTGTTTGTATAATTTAGTCTATTAGTATTAATTCCATTTTATATAATTATTAGCCATTTTTAATTAATTATTTATCTATTTAATTGGGTATTTAACAATTATCCCCTTTTCATTTAAATCCTAGCCCAATTAATCTGACCCCTAACCCAATTAATTATCCCAAATAACCTAGTCCCAAAGCCTAGCCTACCCGACCCAATACCCCTCTCTAATCTGAGCCGTTGATTAATTCAGATCAACGACCCAGATTAATCCCTACCATAATTAAACCTAAACGACTACCCCCTTCTTATTTTTCCCCGTTTCATTCTCTCTCACCTTCTCTATGGTTCTCTCTAGAACCTTCTCACCTCCCCCCCCTCCGTTGAGCTCTGCCTCTCTTTTCCGGCCACCTCTCTTGCCGAAAACCATGAGGTCTCACCCCTCCTAGCCTATGTCGCTTGCCCCATGCCTTTTTGACACTGTCCTAAGCCCTTAAGAGAACCTGGAGCGGTTCAACTCCCACCTATGGCCTTTCATGCCGTTCTACGGCCATCCACGACCGTCCGAGTAAGATCTTTACACTTTCCGGTTGAAACCGGTAAAACTTTGAGTTTTTCTCTCTTCTCTGGGTTCTCTCTTTGAAACCCTAACTTCTAAAACTTCCAATTTTTCTAGATCTGTAACAGATCTATACATATTTCGAGTTGTTTTGATATTTTCTTCAAGGGTTTTTCATTTTTCCTAAAACGATTTTCCATCTTCTAACTAGGGTTTCTAAAAACCTTTCTTCAAAAACGATTTCCTCGAGTTTAAGTGTTATTCTGTGATTCTTCTCATATGTTTAAACGACTTTTGTTAAAATCCTTAGTTGTTATGTTCCAATTATACGATGATTCATTTCCTTATTTGTTACCTGTTCTTACCGTTTGAAGTTAATTCCCTTAATTAAGGGGATACTTGTACTGATTTCACTCTAGTTGATTCTGAGTTCCATAATTACTGTACAATTGTGATTTTTGCCTTATTTTACCTAGCTTCAAACTTTTATATATACTACTCTCATTAACAGTCTTGAGGACACGAACACACTGGTTCAATAACTCTCTCTCTCATAATTAAACTTTTTGCTCTCTCTTCTGTGCTACTTGTAATTTTTCTGAGTTAGCCGGCTGCAAGGCAAGGCTAACTATTGTGCTCTCCTATCTCCTACTTTGTGTTACTGTCTTCTTCACTGTTATGTCCTGATTTCAATTCAAGTCTCAAAGACAACATGTTTCTTTCATTACTGCAATTCATCCTGTTCCTAGTCTGTTTTTACTTATGGTTTTGTTTCTCAACTTGCAATTGATATGTCTACCTTATTGCTTATCAGCATGTTATGCACTCCCCTCCCTTAGACTCATCATGTTTACGTAATGGTATCCCCTTTTCTGGTCTGCTTCAATATGATTGTCTACATCTTATGCTACTTGGTTATGTGTAATCTTGAGATACATGCTGCCTTAGTCGATTAAACCCCTTTTGGGATTTCCCTGATTATGTATCTATGTATACCTCTACCTACTACATGCTTGCCCTCACATGCTCTATACTTGTCTCTCAAATCCCATTACCCCTGTTTGTGGTTGTTGGACTGTTCTTGGTTCTTTGTTCCTTGGGTGCTGAACTTGTTTTGATCCTGAGATTGGAGTTGTTCTGATTATTCTGCTCTTTCAAACTGTCTCATTGGTTAAACTTTTCTGTTATAAAATCATTTTGATCAAGTCTCTTTTCAAAACTATTTTTTTCTTACTCAGCCTTTTCAAAACTATGTCAAGCACTCTCACTCTACTCTTAGACCCCTTAAGTTTTTCCCCCCTTTGTGTGAGCATTTCTTTGGGACCCTTAAGCTCCCTATGAACTTTGACACACTAAGGTTGGCCCTTCCACACTGCACTTACTCTACTATGGCTATGAACTCTGGGTGTGAGCACTGTCCGGGATCCCTTGAGGTCCTTAGGGAACTCCGACACACCCGGATTATGAGAAAGGCTATGAAACACTACTTGGCATTGAGGACTTGGAGATCTGGGCCTATACTGCAGGCTCTCTATAGATAACTTCTTATTTTTCTTATTTCAGTTATGTAATTCATGTGCAATGGTCTGTAATAATTTTTTGTAAACATTTATGGGGTTGGATAGTGAAAAAAGGGAGGGTAATATGAATGGTGTAGTGTAGCCAAGTGTAGAAACCATGCTCATAGGTTTACTTTTCTTCTGTGCGCAATAGAAGTCATGTTTAAGAATAACACATACAAAGCATGCCATGCATTAGATACCATGCTCCCTAGGCTTCATATATACTGTTTTTCAGCATCTCATTCATCACTTAGAAATCCTGTCTCTAAGGTAAATAATAATATTAAAATAAACCATCACCATGTGATTCTGCCCTTGTAAACCTTACATGTCCTGAAAGCATTTAGAAATCTTGTCCTGGGATAAATGTATTAACAGAAACTGAAATCATGTTTCATCGTGCTACAACTATGCTACACACTTAGAAATCCTGTCCTAAGGTATACAACACTAAAACATTGTCACTTCTGCCTATTCTGAAACTGTGCATAATTTGGTGTACATTTAAAAATCATGCTTCAGTGATTCGGCGTATGCATCATCCTTGCATTAGATATCATGTTCTAGGATCACACTCGCCTAATTACACTTAGTCTAATCACTTAATATGAAATTGTCCATTTCGCTCTAACAACTGGTAATAAACTCCAGTATATTCAACAACACTTAGAACTGCATGCTCTTAGGAGTAACAACCTAAAACTCTTAACCCTTCTGGTGACTGTTACATATGATCCTACACCTAGGCAAGCCTTAGGTAACAAACTTTAAAATAAAATCGGAACTGTCCTCTTGTGATTACTGTCTAACTATCAGCATGCTTAAAACCAACATGCAAAACTTATTAGGACTTCCTCTCTGAGTTATGCAGTAAATCAGTCTCTCTTTTGTTATCACTTAGATACCATGCTTAGGATCTAAATTTAAACCAAGACCTTAACTGTGTTTGAGTCATGCTGATTCTGTGCATTATTTGTGGAGGTACTTGAGCCTTTCCTGTTTATGTATTACCCCCTATCTGCATTCCTATCTGTTTTTCTATATGTCGCCTTAGTATTTTTACCTTTAAAACCTGAAGGTCTGCCTAGAACCTCCTTTATAGGATAAAAGCCCTAAATTCCTCCGGGACTAATAGGAAGGGACGGGTAACAGCATGCAATAGAGGTCGTGACCAATACTCGCTCTAATTAACTTCACGGGGTGGGAAAGGGTAAATATGGACATAATGACCGGTGCGCTAATACCACGTGTAGCCCCTCTTCAAGGAGTGTCATACCGGGTATTGCATTGATGTGATCCATATTACAAACAAACCTAGGATACACTTACTCTATATACATGCTTAGACTATAATTCATTTCAAGATCTATCTCTCTATTAACTGTTTTCAAACATATGTGTACTTAGACTAAAATCCCCTACTATTTGGACAATATTTGTTTACTTGCTAGTTGTACAAAATTCACAAATGCTATTTAGCCGGGAACCACACTTGTTGATCCTGAGGGGTGCCTAACACCTTTCCCTTTGGATAATTTCAAGCCCTTACCCTGTCTCTGGTTATCAAACATAGTTGTATATGAACCCCCCATTAGGTGCCCTAACGCACCTCAAAATCGTTAGGTGGCGACTCTTCAAAAGTATGCAAACCCCTTTCCCAAAAGGAATGATTTGCCCCAACAAATGTCATAAACCCTTTTGACCGGCCCCGAAAGGAGTGCTTGGGAAAAAGGGGGCGCGACAGGGGGTTCATTTGGAGGTGGGAGACTAGTTCCTCGGGAAGGGTCAGCAGGGACATCCAGTCTTATGTTCAGTCTTCAGCTACTGCCGCACCATCAGGGCATCATCATTAGCAGGGAGGCCGCTTTGGGCCTAGTCCAGGCAGTAAGAGGTTCCACCAGTAGGGTCGATCGAGAGGGAGATTCCAGCAGCAGCTGAGGGCCCCATGCCCTAAGTGTAGGAGGTTTCATACGAGGCACTGTTACATGGACATGCCAGTATGTTACGGATATGGGATGAGAGGCCATATTCATAGAGACTGTCGTGCGTCCAACCAGGGCACAGGTAGGGGCGCTGCCCAACCATCTAGTTCTTTAGCTGCTACATCCTCAGCACACCCTCCAGCCCGAGGCCCTCCAGCACCAGCAGGGCGTGGTGCAGCTAGGGGTGGTGCACGAGGTCCGGGAGGACCTAGCCGGTTCTATGCCCTGAGTGGTCGTTACAGTGCAGAGGCTTCTCTAGATGTTGTCACATGTATTTTTATTGTTCAATCCCATGATGTGTATGCTCTTATTGATCCCGGATCTTCTTTATCCTATGTCACTCCTTATGTTGCTTCAAGCTTTGGGATAGAACCAGAACAACTTCATGAGTCGTTCTCAGTATCCACTCCGGTTGGTGAGTCTATTACGGCCGCGCGGGTCTATAGGAACTGTGTTGTCGCGGTGCGTGGTCGGGATACCACAACCGATCTTATTGAGCTAGGGATGATTGATTTTGATGTAATAATGGGAATGGACTGGCTTTATTCATGCTTAGCCAAACTTAACTGCCGAACCAGAACTATGAGTCTTGAGTTTCCTAACGAGCCAGCTGTTGAGTGGGAGGGGAATAATATTATGCCAAGAGGTAGGTTTATTTCTTACCTTAAGGCCTCAAAAATAATCAAAAAGGGGTGTATCTATCATTTGGTTCGAGTTGCGGACACAACCTCTGAGGTGCCTGTTCTCGAGTCTGTGCCAATTGTGAATGGGTTCCTTGATGTCTTTCCAGACGAGCTCCCTGGGATCCCTCCAAATAGGGAGATTGATTTCGGGATTGATGTATTGCCGGGCACGCAACCGATATCTATTCCACCCTACAGGATGGCGCCATCGGAATTAAAGGAGCTAAAAGAGCAATTGAAGGATTTGCTAGAAAAGGGTTTCATCCAACCAAGTGTGTCGCCTTGGGGCGCACCATTCCTCTTTGTCAGGAAGAAAGATGGGTAACTGCGAATGTGTATTGACTATGGCAACTCAACAAATTCACAATCAAAGACAAATACTCATTGCCTCGGATATATGATTTGTTCGCAATTGCAAGGTGCTAGATTATTCTCAAAAATTGATTTGCGGTCCGGGTATCACCAACTAAAGATAAGGGAGCAGGACATTCCTAAAACAACTTTCAGAACTCGATATGAGCACTTTGAATTTTTGGTAATGTCATTTGGGCTAACCAACGCCCCAACAGCTTTCATGGACCTTATGAATCGGGTCTTCAAGCCATTTCTTGACTCTTTTGTGATAGTCTTCATTGATGATATTCTTGTATATTCGCGAAGTCGAGAAGATCATGCTAATCACCTCAAGGCAGTTTTGCAGACTCTTCATCAACACTAGTTATATGCAAAGTTCTCGAAATGCAAATTTTGGCTTGAATAAGTTACCTTTTTGGGCCATGTTGTCTCCAGGGAAGGGATTCAAGTTGATCCCCATAAGATTGCAACAGTAAAGGATTGGACTAGACCTACAAACCCGACAGAAATTCATAGCTTCCTGGGTTTAGCTGGATATTATAGGAGGTTTGTGGAAAGATTCTCTACTCTCACCTCCCCATTGACAAAACTAACGCAAAATGCTGTCAAGTTCTAATGGTCCGATGCTTGCGAAAGGAGTTTTCAGGAGTTGAAATCAAGATTGACTTCGGCGCCGGTGTTGACTTTGCCAAAAGGTACATAGGGGTTTGTGATGTATTGTGATGCTTCAAGGGTTGGTCTTGGGTGTGTATTAATGCAATGTGGTAAGGTTATAGCATATGCTTCAAGGCAGCTTAAGAATCACGAAAAGAATTATCCGACTCATGATTTGGAGCTTGCAGTAGTTGTTTTTGCATTAAATATCTGGCGGCATTATCTGTATGGGGTTCACGTGGACGTGTTCATAGACCACAAGAGTCTCCAATGTATATTCAAACAGAAAGAATTAAACTTGAGGTAAAGGAGATGGCTGGAGTTGCTTAAAGATTATGATATGGATATCTTATATAATCCAGGGAAAGCTAGTGTGGTGGCGGGTGCTCTTAGTCGGAAATCTATGGGTAGCTTGGCCCACTTGGAAGAAGGTCAAAGGCCCTTGGCTCGAGAAGTTCACCAGTTGGTCAGTCTGGGAGTTTGTCTTACGGCCTCTAACGAAGGGGATGTTATAGTGCGTAACAAAGCAGAATCACCCCTTGTGGCAAAAGTCAAGAAAAAGCAATACAACGGTCTAGTGTTGGCGCGGCTAAAAGAGGCAATTCTTAATCGCAGGACCACAACATTTTTGCTCAGAAAAGATGACGATGTCTTGTGGTGCCAAGGACGATTATGTGTCCTAGATGTGGATGACCTTCGGGAGAGGATAATGGAAGAGGCTCATAATTCTAGATATTCCGTACACCCCGGTTCTACAAAAATGTATCACGACCTCAAGGAAGTTTATTTGTGGAATAGCATGAAGAGGGGTGTGGGGGACTTTGTGGCGAAGTGTCCATACTGTCAGCAAGTACAGGCCGAACATCAAAGGCCCAGTGGGTTGGCGCAGCTTATAGAAATACCGATGTGGAAGTGGGAGATGATCAATATGGATTTTGTGGTAGGATTACCCCGTACTCCGCGCAAGTTTGACTCAATTTGGGTAATAGTGGATCGGCTCACGAAGTGAGCACATTTCTTGCCGGTTAAGTCCACCGACACTGTAGAACAATATGCTCTGTTGTATATCAAGAAAATAGTCAGGCTCCATGGCACTCTAGTTTTCCATTATCTCGGATCGAGGGGCCCAATTCACAGCTAATATTTGGAAGAAATTTCAGCAAGGTTTGGGGACATAAGTAAATCACAACACATCTTTGCACCCGCAGACGGACGGACAAGCAGAGCGGACCATCCAAACGCTCGAGGACATGTTGCGTGCTTGTGAGCTTGATTTTAAAGGTACCTGGGATGATCATTTTCCACTTATAGAATTTGCTTATAGCAACAGCTTCCGTGCCAGTATTCAGATGGCGCCATTTGAGGCTTTGTACGGTAGTAGATGTAGGTCGTCGATTAGGTGGTTTGAGGTTGGAGAGGCCGAACTATTAGGATCATATCTCGTGCATCAAGCCATGAAGAAGGTTAGAATCATAAAGGAGTGGTCGAAAACTGCTCAGAGCCGTCAGAAATCCTATTCGGACGTTCGTCGCAGGGATTTGGAGTTCCAAGAAGATGATTGGGTGTTCTTGAAGGTATCTCCCATGAAAGGGGGTCATGCGGTTTGGAAAGGAAAGAAAATTGAGTCCGAGGTATGTCGGGCCATATAGAATCACCCAAAGTATAGGACAGGTGGCGTATAGGCTGGAGCTGCCCCCTGAAATGTCATTTGTGCACCTTCATGTGTCCATGTTAAAGAAAGTGGTTGGAGACCTATCTGCCACCGTGCCGGTTGAGACCGTTGAGGTTAACGAAGAATTGTCGTATGAAGAAGTTCCTGTTGCTATTCTTGATAGACAGGTCTGTAAGTTGAGAAACAAGGAAATCGCATCGGTTAAAGTATTATGGCGAAATCAACTCGAGGAAGCTACTTGGGAAGCTGAAAATGAAATGAAAAATAAGTACCCTCATTTGTTTGAATAAGTCAGGTAATAGTCTATGAAGTTGTCTTCTCCAAGTAATTACATTGCTTGCCAAATTGTGTAAAGCCCCCCTTTTTCCTTAGTCATCCGTCCTCTTGTAACACCTTAATTTGTGTCGTATTTGTGTTCTATTGTGTTGACTGATTTTGTGAAGTTCATTGTTATGTGTTTCGGGGGCCCTCTGACAGGTGGATAGGCCTAATTACAAAGGAAACTCTGGTAAAAGTTTTAGAAAAATTGGGAGTTAGTTAAATTTGGGGGTTGGCGTATAGTATAATCGAACCCAAGTGATTCCCCGATCCTCATTCGAGGACGAATGATCTTAAGTGGGGGAGGATGTATAGACCCGTAGAATTATTAACCAAAAACGATGCCAAGTTATATCCCTATGTTGAAATAGCCGTAAATATTCTTGGATTCGCACGTTTTAGGAGTGAAAAGTACCCTCGGACTTAGAAGAGAAAAATTCGCGAAGGGGTGCAAAGCTGCGGTCCACTATGAGGTCGCATATCAGGTATGCGGACCGCATAATGTTCGCATAGTAGGACAGTCTACTGACCATTTTGAGGGAATCTGTGCGGCCCAAAATGCGATCACATATCAAGTATGCGGGCCGCATAGTTCATCGCATCTTTGCATTCGAGTTTTGCGGTGGGGAGTTATGCGGGGCATTATGTGACCGCATAACTGTTATGCGGTACACTATGCGATCACATAACAGGTATTCTGATCGCATAGTTGCCTCATACCTGGGCAGTTCCTTTTTTCTTTTTTGCCCAGTTGAGGCCAGTTATGCGGCAGGTTTGCGGACCGCATAACCAAAATGCGATCGCATTTTGGACCGCAAACCTACGTCGGGGCACCCATTTTCTAATTTTTAAACCCGACCCAGACCAATATAACACCTATACCCCCATCATTTTTAGCCATTTTTCTGATATATTAAAGTGAGTTAAGGGAGAGTTCTATGGAGAAGGTTCTCTATGATACAAATATGATTTTTTGTAGATTTGGAGCAATCGGAGGCCGAGTCTAGAGGCAAAGGCATTGTGAGCTAGGATTTTATCCGGTTTAGAGGTAAGTAACATTTCCAAATTTGGTTTGGAGGGTTCGAAACCCCGAACTATATGATATATGACTATAATTAAGGTGACACACTTGCCAAGTGACGGGCGTGCAGGCGTGCACCGAGTGATTTTTGGCTTGGCTCATCCCATGTCACCATCTAGTAGCTATTACGGATTGATATCCGCACTTCTATTAATGTGGATAATGTGAACATGCTATAAATCTTGCTAAGTTCAATGCTAAGGCTTCAGGCCGGAAATGCTGAGACCCGAGTGGTCGTATATTGCTGTCTCCTTATGTGTTTATTTGTTTTCATATACTCAGTCCTGTCATAGAATATCATTTCATGCCCTAGTCTCGGAAATTGTTAATTATGTATATTTATCATTGTTTCGGGCTAGTTCATGCATCTGTGAGCCCATGTGAGCGAGACTGGAGAGTTATGACTGAGTAAGGCCGAGAGCCTGTTATTGAGAGACATTTATGAGATAAGACTGAACACCAAAGCGATACTCTGATTATGCCTTCGTTGGCTTGTTATAGTGCTTGGCTAATAGGAGCCCCTCCGGACTCTTTACACCCCTAGTGAGCGCACTGATATTTAAGGGATGGATCTTCCCTGGACATGTATCTTTTCTGAAGTTGATGATATGTGAGGGATGGATCGTCCCTGGACATGGATCTTGTGTGAGTGTTATATTTCGGATATGGATCTTCTCCGTGGGGCTGGATTGGCCTTTTCCTCAGTACTGATTGACTACGGTAACCGATGTTTATGTATATTCCGGGATGGATTTTCCCTGGGCCTGAGAGCCATATAGAGTACTGAGTGGACTTCTGTGTGAGAGTTGTGAGCACTATGTGCATTTCCACATTGTTCATATTTTGGCATGTAGAGTATACTTAATTACATGGGATACTAGACATATCTGGTATATTCTGTTTTCATTCTCTGATAAACTGTGAACATGTCTAATTTCTTTACATTGTCTTATTTAATTGCTGAGGTTTAGTTCGTCACTACCTCTCAGCCCATAGTTTGGGTTTGTTACTTCTGAGTTGGTGTACTCACGTTACCCCTGCACCTTGTGTGCAGATCCAAGTACATCGGGACCCAGTAGTAGTAGCTGAGTTGCGGTCAGAGTTCCTTTGGAGGCATCAAGGTAGCAGCTGGCGATCGCAGCCTCGATTATCTGCTTATCTATCTACCTGTCATATTTATGTATTTCAGACAACTTTATGTCAACACATTATTTTGATATTTGATGTAGTAGCTCACGACTCGGTGACACTAGATCTGGGTTCGAGTTTTCTTTTACTTATGTTTTCAATAATGATTAAACCCTTAAATGCTTTATAAATATGAGACTCTTTCTATAAACAAAAATGATTTTTCTGAACACAACCTTTAGCAATGAAATGTGTGGCTTGTCTGATTCCACGATAGGCGCCATCACGACTGGGCATTTTGGGGTCGTGACACTTACTCAACCAAGTACCAACATAACGTATCTTTTCATGTCATACTTATCATAGATAACTAAGTCGTAAGGCTGTCGTGAGATAAGTAGGATACAACATGTGATACCAACTTATACATAAGACATACGGGCCTATAAGACCAAAATAACCACTCGTATATTGAACATAGGCCGACAAGTCCATACAATCTTTTACGTACATGACATCTGTCTACAAGCCTCTAAGAATACATAATTTTCATAAAGGTCGGGATAAAGTCCCACCATACCAAACAATACACGTCTAAATCATACTAACAAAACAAGAAACTCCGAAGCAAATGAAGCGCACCAATATCTTCCGCTGAGCTGAAAGCCTACTTGGAGGGCTCTCGACCTGTCTATCAGAACCCGCGGGCATGAAATGCAGCATCCCCAGGCAAAAGGGACGTCATTATGAATAATGTACCAAGTATGTAAGGCACATAAATAAGTCTTAACAGACATGAAAGAATTATAGAGTAAATGACTCAACCTGTAAATCTGGATAACTCCGTAAATCATGAAATAATTATAGTGTCATGCATATGCATATGAATGTCATGTTGTGCATAGGTACATATTTCATAACATCATCAGGCCTCTGAGGGCATCCCGTCATATCATCTCGGCCACTGTGGGCAAAATCATCTACGTATACCAGCTAATCAGGTGGTGGTGCGTATATAACGCCATAACCTTTCCCATATCCCATACACATATATATACATATATATACGCGTATATAACATCATCTGGTCATGGGTCAATGTGCATGTATAAATGCATGAAATGCATATGAAATACATTAATAAAATCTCTCGGTACGTCATAAGACCATTATGCCTCTAATTAACATCATGAAATAAACATTACCAACTAACGTATTTTTGAGACCCATGAACAGATGATAGAACAATAGACACATAAGGAATCAAGAACATAAGCATCTCTAGTATTTTATGAATAGAGTCATTTATGGATTTGTGCATTTTCTCGTTTCGTTCGTGTCATATAGATCATGCCAAAAGAAAGAAGAGATAGCCTTAACATACCTGGAGTAAGAAATAATCCGTCTGATATTCTTGAAAAAGGTTGCACCGTACTCCTTAAAATCACAAAATCTCACGTTGTAGTGTTTTGTAGGAATTTCTACGAATTGTAGCAATTTGTAACAAATCACTTTGTTCATCTCCAAAACCTCACGTCTAGGTGTAGTGTTTGAGAATGAAAATGTGGTTTTGTATTAAAAAATCCTAGAAATGGATATATGAATCTTTCTTAAGAGTGAATATGTTATAAATGGATATTTAATTCTTTCTTAAAAGTTGATAGGTGACTCATGTTATAAGACTTGACAAATTTTCACATTTCTAAACTTGCCACCTATCAAGAATGACTAAGAGTCATCTTAAACTACACAGGGGGGGACTGCCACATTTTGGCTTGTTAAGCCTTATCCCAATATCTTAATTAATTATCCACTAATCCTTAATTAACTAATTAATCTTCTTCTAATGAATAATTAATCAATTACCCGATTATCCACATAATTAAGAATTATCCCAAATTACTTATAATATTACTCACTTTAAACACATCTTATACACCTTACTATATGGCCATGGGGTACCTTATATGGTACTAGTCCATAAATATCGGATATTAACGTTTGCTCTGTATTTTATCCCAACATGCCAAACTTGGACGAAAATTTATTTATTTTTGACTTGCTTTCCCTCTCACCTTCACGAATTTACTCATTACTTGTTTGAAATAGCATAATCCTTACAATCTCCAAATAATCTTTTTCTTGGACTGATGTCAATTACTGTACAACAAATTCAACGTACAATACTACAGGGTGCAACATCATCGTACTATAATATTGCGGGACATAATATCGATGTAATATTGCGGGACGTAAAATTATTCCCCCCTTTGGAACATTCGACCTCGAATGTTGACTGATGGTCTTATCATTTTCATAACTTATAGCTCTTTTGAATACCTCAATACTCTCCTTGCCATTTGGCAGTTGCTTTGTGAATAAATCTAACGACCAAGGAATTCCCCCCTTGAGGCCTCTTTCCCACGCCATAACTTTTGATTGAATTCCTTCCAATCTCGTAACTGTTGCTACCTTCTATCATGCAACCTCTAGGATACTGACCTTGTAAGTGTTCCTATGTGACTCTTTTCTCCTTTTTCCTCCAGCTTTTAGCCAATCTCTAGGCCTTACTTTGTAAACAAATACAAGGCTTAATAGGATGCCTTTCTGGGCATCTATAGGTGTACTGAAGTTCTTCTTCGGTACTTTGTAAAACTTGCAAATATGGCTATATCTTATTTCATAGACCTGGTTATCCCTTCGTATGAATTTACTGCATCTATGTAGGTCATACTATACCATAATTCTTACTTCGATTTATCGTTACTGTGGTCTGCAACCAACTCCAGGTTTCTCTCATTGCTTATCCTTAAGACTGATGGTCTAATCCCATCTCATACTGTTGAATTTTTATCTATCTATTGTTGATTCACCTTAAGGTTGATCAATCATCTACCACTGATAAATTGATCTCTTATGTAACATCGCCGCTAGGGCTCGCGTCTCATCGGGGCATCCAGAGTAATTAGATTGATCCACCTAGGGGTGATACTATACTTCCACAATTCATGCAATCCTCTTCAAGTCATTACTCAATCGAAGGCCCAAACGTTATCCTTTATATATCACAATTACACCCTTATTCCACTATCATGTCCGTATTCCATCTCTTCTAAATGCTACTAGTGTTAGACTCCTTTGAGTTCATTCTAGCTATACGGAGCCTTCTATAACTTAGAGAATCCATCATCTCTCTTATTTTCATGAGCTTAATCCCAAGAACTTATCCATTCTTGTCACCTTTTCACTCACCTTTTCTTATCCTTACTCATGTCTTCCTAAAACCTTGTCGCTCTACCATACTTTAGCTTGTGACCTACACATATCTATTCATACTTGTTCACAACCTTCCTTCGACTTGATTGCACCATATATTTCCTTATGTTAGTTTGGAACATCAAGCGAGACATAACATCGTCTCTAACTCTTCTTTCACTCTCTAATTAGACCTTTCGGTACTTAGAAACGATAGACTGGAAGATATGCTACTAACGATGCCACTATTATTCCTAGGTACTGAATTCCAACGCTTCTAGCCTTTTATCCGAAGTATGGACTACTGATAACTTTATGCATTTGAGTATTTCGTACATTGTTCACCGATAACTAGGGATTTGTACCTATTATTTACTCTTGTTTTCTTAGGTTTTGAGGCAAAATTGCATTAAGATACTCCCAAAATTTTATGCAAGGTGTTTAAATTGCAGGATTTGAGTTGAATTGAAGATATTGACTAAAGATAACTCAAAGAGGAGCAAACCTTGCACAACCCAAGAACCTAGGAAAAGCGCTGAGAGCGCTATTATTCCACTACAGCGGAAGCCACTTCGCTATAGCGGAATTCTGTTCGCTGCCCTGGTCTAAACTTTAGAGAGTTGGGTTTTGGGATCATTCTGAGCCGCTGTCCACACCATTATTTTGCTGCAGTGCTGTCCTCGCCGCTGCAATGTTCAACAATCCACTGGGAGTTGAATTCAAAGATCAGAGAGTCATAAGCAAGGGTCTTTCACAATGGCGCGGTCCGCGGTGAAAATTCTGCTGCCGCGCTTTCATACACTGCTGGAGCATCAGTATTCCACTGGGAGCGAAAAATGAGATTCAAAGAGTTGCCAGATCCCAGAACGTGGCAACATTTATAATTCCGCTGGGACGTTTAGAATTACGCTGGGAGCGAAATCTCTGTAGGGGAAATTTTGTCCAGTATTTTCAGCCTCGTATAAATACTACTTTTTCTCATTTTTAGGTTATCAGACATTTTAGGGAGCTCGTGAATAGTGTACTTTTTATTTTTTTGAGTAATTTTAGCGTAGATTCTACCATTAGTCTTAGATTTTATCCTTGTAATCAACATCTATGCGTTTAATTTCATCTTCCATCTTAATTTCTTGCATGAAAATGAGTAGCTAGACCCTCAAGCTAGGGTTGTGACTCAACCCTAGTGGGGGTAATTAATGGGTCTTCTAGTTTAGGATGAATTTGTGATTGGGTGTGTGACGTTTGGTCTATTTCATGCTTAATTCACTGAATTAGTGGTTGCAAACAATATTTCATGCCTTTTTGACTAGGGTTATTCTTGAGAGAGATGACCCAAGTCTAGGTAAATAGGCTAACAAGGATTTGGGGTGAACTCAAGAGATTGATAGCCCCAATTAAAGGATAGAAACTAGAGATAGTGATACCCGACTTGAGCCATTTCATTTTCTTTGTTGAAACTCCCAATTGAGCTTGAGAAAGCCAATTTGGGCAAAGTCACCAAATTACCGAGAGGTATTGGGTGAGTAATTTAGTATGAGATTATGTCACGTGCCCATAATTCACAAGTCTATCCTAGATTTTAGACCCCGTTAGACTCTCACCTAGGAGTAAGTTGCAACCCTAGTGCCTTTAGTCATTTGATGAAAATCCCACAAAAACATTGTAGTTAGTTTAACAGTAGTGATCTCTAGAACTAAACATAGTATAGATACAAAACCAACCATGTTTAGAAGAGAAATTAAAAATAAGAAACACCACTAAATCAAGTAGAAACTCGACTCCCATTGCATAACTCCCTGCGGATATCGATCCCGACCCTGTCGGGTAAAAGCTGCTTCGACCTTTCCTTGCTACTTAATAGTAGTATAGGTGGGTTTAGATCACTTTTTGGCGCCGTTGCCGGGGAGTTAGTATGGTGTTGACTATCTATTTGATTAGTGGTATAGATTGTTTTTCTTTCCTTCTTTTTGTTAACCTGTGTGTTTCAATCGATACAGGTACTTATGGCTGATCCTGTAGCAAATTTTATACCGGGGGAGGAGGTAGATGATAACGGGGAAGAGGAATTGCATCAAATACCTCGAGCTCAAAGACGGGGACGACATGCCAATGTCAACGATAATATTCCAGACCCTCCCCCGTCTCCTTCAAGAGTAGCTCCTCGGGTGCTTCCAAATGAGGGGTATGCCAGTGCAATTGTCCCACCCAGAATCCGGGCGGGAAATTTTCAAATCACTAATGTCATATTGACAATTATGGAGCAATGAGGGTATTTCACGGGAGCTCCCCATCATAATGCCTACAAGCACTTAAAAGGCTTTGTGGACACATGTTGGGGGAGCAAGCAAACCAATGTATCGGAGGATGCCTTGAGGCTCAGATTATTTACTTTCTCTCTCCGAGGGAAGGCACTGGATTGGCTTGAACGACTCCCCAATCATTCTATCTCTACATGGGATGAGTTGGCAAATAAGTTCATTGCAAGGTTTTTCTCTCCCGGGCACATGGTAGCTTAGAGAGATGAGATATTGGCATTCAAGCGAGAACTGATAGAGCCGCTTCATGAGATTTGGGAGCGCTGCAAAACTATGGTCAAAGAATGCCCGAACAATGACATGACCGAGGCCATGATACAACAAACTTTCTACCGAGGCATTAATACTACCAATCAGTGTGTGGTGAACCAACTAGCTGGGGGAAACATCATGAAGCCATCTTACAATGAGTCATGTGACATTTTGGATTAAATGGCTGACACTTCGTCAGCATGGCAAAATCGGGCTAGTGTGCCCCAGGGTGATCCAAGTGTGATAAATCTCCATAAAGAGCTTCAGGACCATGGACAGGCCATTTCCGAGCTTACCCCTACCATGAATCAACTTGCTAAGGCGTAGCTTCAACAAATACAAGGGCCAAAGCAAGTGCATGCTATGGAAGGGGTAAATCTTTTGGTTAACAAGCGAAGGCCACGTGGAAATCAAATGCAAAACAACAATGACCAATGCGAGCAAGGAGCGAGCGGGTACAATCATGAGTATTCCTATGATGAGCAAAATGAAAATGTGATGTATGGCAACAATATTCAAGGGAAAAGGAACAATTCTTTGAACAAAAATTGGAACAATCAAAGGCAAGGAAACTGGAACAACAATAACAACTCTAGCAATTGGGGGAACAATAATCAACAATGGGGAGGCAACAACAACAATTGGAACGGGAATAATAATAGCAATTGGGGTGGAAACGGTAATCGAGGGTCGGGCTTTCAAAGGCTCCCGATTTACCAACAACCCAACAATCCACCCCCGTATCAATCCCAAGGTCAGAGTTCTTCAAGCAATGATATGGGCTGGATCGAGCAAATGTATAAACAAATGATGTAACGAAATGCAGATTCAGATGCTCAAATTGCCTCCCACACTACCTCAATCCGCAGTCTTGAGGTCCAAATGGGACAAATCTCAAAATCCTTGAACACTCTCCCGAAGGGGGCACTACCTAGTGACACGATGGTGAACCCTAAGGGTGGGAACAACAACAATACCGGACATGCAATAGCGGTGACCACAAGGGGTGGTCGATGTGGTGAGGCTAGTTCTTCAAATCAAAAGAGAGTTGTTTGTGATGATGATGACTTGCAACATGATGAGATTCTGATTGAGGTTAAAAATGTGGTTGAAGAGCCGATGAATAGTGAAGTGAGGTTTGGCATCAATGACAATGAGGAGGAAACACAAAATGACGTGAACCCATAGGAACACGTAATTGACATACCCGAGCCGGTTGTGCCAAAAGCCAAGGCTCCATTGCCTATAACTCCTCCTCCCCATCCTCAAAGATTGGCTAAGCAGAAGAATGAGAATCAGTTCAAGAAGTTCATATAAATGATGAAGAGTTTGTCTATCAACGTACCATTAGTTGAGGCCCTTGAACAAATGCCCGGGTACGCCAAGTTTATGAAAGAATTGGTCACAAAGAAGATATCCATGGAGTGCGAGACAATCAAGATGACCCACCAAGTGAGTGCAATTATGCACTCAATGGCACCCAAACTAGAGGATCCTAGAGCATTCACTATTCCTTGCACTATTGGTAGTGTGGATTTTGCCAAGGCATTGTGTGACCTGGGTGCTAATATCAATTTGATGCCTTATTCTATCTTTAAAACCTTGGGAATTGGCCAACCTAGAGAAACTTCTATGCGACTTCAATTGGCGGATCGAACTATGAAGCAGCCCTTGGGTATCATTGACAATTTTTTGGTGCGGGTCGACAAATTCATCTTGCCAGCGGATTTTGTGATATTGGATTGTGAGGTCGATTATGAAGTGCCAATTATCTTGGGTCGACCTTTCTATAGCTACGGGAAAGGCCTTGGTAGATGTGGAGGCCGGTGAGCTCACCTTCCGGGTGGGCGATGAAAAGGTCGTTTTCCACGTTTGCAAGTCAATGAGGCAACCAAATAGTACGAAGGTGTGCTTTTTTACAGATCTAGTCACCGAGGTGATAATTGATGAGACAAGCTCAATGATCAACGTGGAGGATCCCATGGAAACAGTCTTAATCAATCATGAAGATGTGGTGACGGATGGCTTGATCGAGTGTACTAATGCATTACATGACATGGGTTCTTATTCTTATGGACCCCGCAAGCTATCTTTGGATTTGGAAAATTGGAAAACTCCTCCGACAAAGCCCTCAATTTAGGAGCCACCAACCCTGGAGTTGAAGCACCTTGCACCACACCTCAGGTATGAATTCTTGGGTCCTTCTTGTACTTTACCTGTTATACTTTCTTCTTGCTTAACCCAATTGCAGGTAGATTCTACACTTGAAGTGCTCCAAAGGATAAAGAAGGCCATAGGTTTGACACTAGCTGATATTCGGGGCATAAGCCCCGCCTTTGTATGCACAAAATAGTTCTTGAAGATGATGCAAAGCCCTCCTTAGAACATCAACGGAGGTTGAATGAGGCAATGAAGGAGGTGGTAAAAAGGAGATAATTAAGTGGCTCGATGCTGGGGTCATCAACCCAATCTCTGATAGTGCTTGGACTTCTCCAGTTCAGTGTGTTCCTAAAAATGGTGGTATGACAGTGGTGTAGAATGACAAGAATGAGCTTATTCCCACTCGGACTGTGACTGGTTGGAGGGTTTGTATGGATTATATGAAATTAAACAAGGTGACCCGAAAGGATCACTTTCCTTTGCCATTTTTGGAACAGATGCTTGACAGACTTGCGGGGAGGGCTTTCTATTGTTTCTTGGACGAGTATTCTGACTACAATCAGATACTTATAGCCCCAGAAGATCAGGAAAATAAAACCTTCACTTGTCCCTACGGGACATTTGTTTTTTCAAGGATGCCATTCGATTTGTGCAATGCACCCGCCACATTCCAGCGGTGCATGATGGCAATTTTCACCAACATGGCAGAAGATTTCTTGGAGGTATTCATGGATGACTTCAGCATGGTCGGGGAATCATTTGAGGAGTGTTTGCTAAATCTATATAAAGTTCTCGCCCGGTGTGAAGAAACCAACCTTGTATTGAATTGGAAAAATTGCCATTTCATAGTCGATGAGGGCATAGTCTTCGGCCATAAAATCTCAAAAGATGGCATTGAAGTGGATAAAGCCAAGATCGAGGTCATCTCCAAGTTGCCTTCTCCAAATTCAGTGAAGGGAGTCCGTAGTTTTCTTGGGCATGCGGGGTTTTAATGCATATTCATTAAAGATTTTTCAAAAGTGGTAAATCCCCTATGCAAGCTATTGGAGAACGATTCCAAGTTTGAGTTCAATGAGGAATGTATTCAAGTCGTTGAGTTGTTGAAGCATAAGTTAACTACCACACCAATAATCACCGCTTCAAATTGAAGCTCTCCTTTCGAGCTCATGTGTGACTCAAGTGACGTTGCGGTGGGTGCGGTCTTGGGCCAACGGGTGAACAAAATTTTTCATCCCGTATATTATGCAAGCAAAACCATGAATTCTGCCCAAGTTAACTATACCGTCACAGAAAAGGAGTTATTGGCTATTGTATTTGCTATGGAAAAATTTAGGCCTTACCTCATGGGCGCCAAGGTGATTGTGCACACCGATCATACGGCGCTCTGGTACTTGATGACGAAGAAAGATTCCAAAGAAAGTCTTATGAGGTGGGCCCTATTTCTCCAAGAATTTGATCTAGAAATTGTTGATAAAAGGGGAGCAAAAATCAAGTTGTCGATCATCTATCCCCGTTGGAGGAACAAGGAAGGCCAAACTATGTCCTTGAGATCAATGATACCTTTCCGGATGAGCAGTTTCTCTCAGTCTCTATGCAAGACATGCCATGGTTTGCGTACATTGCCAACTTTCTAGTTACCGGTGTTGTCCCGTTTGAGCTCTCTTCTAACCAAAGGAAGAAGCTTGGACGGGACAACTTGGATTATTATTGGGATGAGCCGTATTTGTTGAAAATATGCAATGATGGAGTCATTTGGAGATGTGTCCCCGAGGAAGAGCAAATGTCCATTCTTGATTCTTGCCACTCCTCGCCCTACGGTGGTCATCACAGCGGGGAAGGACAACTTCAAAAGTTCTAAGTTGCGGGTTTTATTGGCCTACTTTGTACAAAGATGCAAGCGAATTGGTGAAGAGGTGTGACGAATGTCAAAGAGCGAGCAGAATATCAAAGAAGGATGAAATGCCCCTTACAACGATCCTTGAGGTTGATATATTTGATGTGTGGGGCATTGACTTCATGGTCCCTTTTGTTAGCTCGTGTGGTAATACCTACATTCTCGTGGCTGTGGATTATGTTTCAAAATGGGTCGAAGCCGTGGCTTTTCCCAGTAATGAAGCCCGAAGTGTAGTTGGTTTTCTCAAGAAAAATATATTCACACGATTTGGGACACCTCGGCCTATCATAAGTGATAGGGGATCTCATTTTCAATCGGGCTTTTGATACTTGCCAAGTATGGGGTAAATCATAAAGTTTCCACTCCTTACCATCCTCAAGCTAGTGGGCAAGTTGAAGTCTCAAATCGGGAAATCAAGAACATTTTGTCCAAGATAGTGAATGAAAATATGACCGACTAGTCAAGAAAGCTTGATGATGCACTTTGGGCATATATGACGACCTTCAAGACCCCAATTAGTATGCCCCCGTACCGGTTGGTGTATTGTAAGGCATGTCATCTCCCGGTCGAGTTGGAGCACAAGGCACTTTGGGATTTGAAGAAGTTGAATTGGGATTGGGACACTGCTGCAAATCATCGTGTTGATCACCTTAATGAGCTTGATGAGTTTAGATTCCATGCCTATTCAAGCTCTTCTTTGTATAAGGAGAAAATGAATTATTTGCATGACAAGTATGCTAAGCACCGAGAATTCAAAGTGAGAGACTTGGTATTGCTCTTCAAATCAAGGCTTCATCTCTTTTCGGGAAAACTCAAATCAAAGTGAAGTGGTCCATTCGAGGTGGTGTTGGTTATACCCTTTGGTTCCCTTGATCTAAACAACAAGAATGGTGAATTTTTTTGTGTGAATGGGCATTGTCTCAAACATGACTTGGGGAAATTTGAAGATAGCCACGTGGTGGCTTTGTTGAAATTCACTTGATCATGGTAACTTACGTCGTGCCAAGACGTTAAATCAGACGCTTCTTGGGAGGCAACCCAAGTGTTTTCTTTTCTTTTTTTTTTCTTCTTGTTAGAGTAGATTTTTCTTGAACTAACCTATTTGTGAAGTTGGTGTAGGATTTTGTGGATGCATTGCAGGAACAAAGTCTGGAAAAATGGGCTATTCCGTTAGACACTCACCTAGGAGTAAGTTGCAACCCTAGTGCCTTTAAACATTTGATAAAAATCCCACTAAAATATTGTAGTTAGCTTAACAATAGTAATCTCTAGAACTAAACTTAGTATAGATACAAAACCAACCATGTTTCGAGAAGCAATTAAAATCAAGAAACACCACTAAATCAAGTAGAAACTCGACTCCCATTGTATAACTCCCTGTGGATATCAATCCCGACCCTGTCGGGTAAAAGATGCTTCAACATTGCCTTGCTACTTAATAGTGGTATAGGTGGGTTTATATCATTCTCCTTTTCCTTACTACCTTAAAATCTTGCATCGTATCTTCTATTTCTTTCATGATCTCCCTTCCACATAGGTATAATTCACGTCCATAACTTGAAACTCTATTATAATACTTGCACCTCTAGTGCATACACTCCGGTTGGAGCTTCATATTGACTTCTTATGAGGCTGGTACTCTTCTAACTGACTTTATGGTAGACCATTATAGAATATGGCTACTATACTATCTCTCTTGTACCTCTGATGTTAATAGCGATCCTGCAATGTTCTCAATCACGATTTCTATAATTTTCTGGGTCCAATAAACAGACTCCTAATTTACTTTGTTGTTGTAACTCTTTAGTTTCCTCTTCCTTCTGATAAGCCTTTAGGTAGTCTTAAGATATCTCTGGATCTGCAGCTCATGGTATTAGTTATTACTTTAGCCTTTCATGGGCGTTATGGAATATTCATGATACAATCTTCTAATAACTCATTCCTTTGTCTATGACCTGGGCTCAATTCTTTCCTTCATCTTATACCGAAGTCTTCTATGTATGTATGATTGTCAATATATATGCTGCATGTTAAAACTCCGAACTCTTAAGTGCGTTCATAATGTAACTAACTCTGGATCATTAATCAAATAATTCCTTTCGTTCCTTCTCAGCTTTCTTTAAACGTAGGCAATTACTTTTTATGGTCTTTCTACCCCTCTGTTGCGTGTATACTTAGCTTATCTTAGTTCCCACGCATGCCGGAATTTTGTGCAACTCACATGTTCTCGAATATTACTTTTGATTTTTTGTTCCCGTTCCTTAGCCATGGTAGGTTCCACTTCCTCATGGAGTGCATACAATGTTGTATTGAGACTATTTTTTTTGCATGACCATTTCCTCTTTAGGTCACTGTGCTTAGGTTGAAGCCTTCTTCCTTATTTCCTCGGTTAGTCTTTCATTATAGTACTTAGGGAAGACCTTCTGACTCTTGTGAAGCTGCGAGCTTATTACATCGTATACTTGACGGAAATTTTGATGTTCTTCCCTACCTGTAGTTATCCGTAGTTATTTATTTCCACGCCCTTGTGCTTGTAGGGTTGCTCCTAAACTGAAGTTTTGACTATCTTTCTAGTGAGACTATCTTATATTACACCTTTAACTATCCCGACTCCTATCTGAATATTTCTCAAGTATTACAATGTCACATATGCGAGACTGAATTTCCCATGTTGGGGTTCACTATGTTTATCTTGCACGACCTGTTGATTTGTCTGTATCCTCTTGTTTACCCATAACTAGGCTCTTCCTGAATCAACTACTAACTACTCATTGGCTCATTCTCATATCAATATTCCATGTAATCTTTCTTGATTTATTTCCTTTGTCTTAACTTATGTCTCGCATTGGCTCCTTATTTATTAATAACATCTCGGGCACGAACTCTTACTTCCTCTCCTTGACGTCGTGCTTGCACAATATTCTGGCATTGTAGCACATCTGCAGGATTTGAATAAGTGCAATCTCATCCCCTTCTCATTTTTATCGCATTCTTCCTTTACCATTCCATAATTACTAGAACCACTTAATTCTGACTTAGTGCCACATCATTCCATATTCCCCCTTTTAGGGGAGTACTAAGAGTTGGAGCTACGACAATCGAGCTATAGATGTTTTACCTCTTCATTTTTGGCATCTTTTCACATCATCGATTACCCTGCCTTGCGGTAATCCTTATGTACCAAGGACAACAAAATTCCTTACTCGCGATGGTGTCACTTAATCTAACTAGCACATGCAGTCCTTTAAGCATAACTTTACTCACCTTGCTTTCTTTAGGGAAGCGTCTTCCTGAATGACCATTCTCTGAATTTCTCATGAATCTTCTTCTGTTGTCTACTCTATTATCGTCGGAACAAAATCTGAAATTCTCATGATGCGTACTATTAGTCAATCACTCGGTCCCTAAGTCATGTTTAGTTTATCTTGTTGACCAGCCCATACTGATTTCTATTATTCTGGGGTCCAACTTTTCCTTTCGGTAGTTGCGTTGGAGTCATGAACTTATTTCTCGAAGTGAGGATATGACTTTATAGCCTATACTCTTTTGTTGTCTCAAGGCCTTCTCGTCTTTTCCTTTACTTGACTATAGACTCTGTAATACTGTCACCTTTTTGACCTACCGTTGTCATCCATGTATCACATCTTACTCTTAATGCTTCATTAGCTCTCTTCTTATTTCCTGCTAACATTTCTGTCTATCACTTTATTCTGAAAACTTCAACAAGATATTCTGTTGATTTTAGCTCCCCTTTGCTCCATCCACTGGCTCTTCGGGTTGCCTAGCATTATCTCTCTACTAGCGAAGGGAGTCATACTAAGATAATATTTATCCTTTCCAGACTTCCAGTTCCTATCTTTGTATCACTCATATCTAGCTGTATTATTTTAGAATACACTATCTAGGTGTCTCACAAGGAGATCCATTACCACATTTGCACTATCCTTTGAAAATGTCAACTAACTCTACCAATACATCCCCCATTTTGGGTTACTCTAACCCCATCCGGATACTGATAACCCGTCCTTCTCTTAAAGTATATTTGTTAGCTCTCATAGGTCATAACTTAGATCGGTGTGGCCAATTGTAGGTACCTCTGTTACTGTTGAAGGTAACTCAAAATGCTTATATTCCTCTGCCTGAATTGTAAATACTGATAACTGGGCGCCTTGTACCCTTCTTCATCTTGCTTCTTTTACTTGTTGAAACTTGTATCTATCTTCTGAATCTCTCATTGCCTTTCACCATAGGGGTGAATAGATATCCTTTCCTTAAGGATCCTTATCAAGAGACTTACACATCTTAGTACATACACGATCTATTGAAGACCTTAAATTTACTCATCATAAACATAATGAAAAATCAAGTCCCTCTGACTTAACTCTTCCATAGCCACATTCAATCTCTTACCAACTGTAGGTATCGTCTTATTACGAATGAAATAGAAGCTAGAAGTTTGAATTTTTATAATTGAGATCTACAACATGATCTAGAGTAAGAAGAAAGAGTGACTATCCTAAATGCCCTGTAGCCTCCTGCTTATAAGTGTAGTGCACGACACACCCATAAAAAGGACTCTACTAGACAAGACTTGTAGACTCCCTAGGACAGAACTGCTCTGATACCACTTTTGTCACGACCCAAACCTATGGGTCGTAACAGGCACTCGGTACCTTACTCAACCGAGTACCAACATAACGTATCTTTTCATGTCATATTTATCATAGATAACTGAGCCAAAAGGCTGCCGTGAGATAAGTAGAATATAACATGTGCTACCAACTTATACATAAGACATACGGGCCTATAAGACCAAAATAACAACTCGTATACTGAAAATATGCCGACAAGGCCATACAATCTTTTACGTTGACATCTGTCTACAAGCCTCTAAGAATACATAATTTTCATAAAGGTCGGGACATAATCCCTCCATACCAAACAATACACGTCAAAATCATACTAACCAAACAAGCAACTCCGAAGCAAATGGAGCGCACCAACATCTTCTGCTGAGTTGATAGCGTACTTGGAGGGCTCTCGACCTCTCTATCGGGGGGCATGAAACGCAGCGCCCCCAGGCTAAAGGGACGTCAGCACGAATAATGTACCGAGTATGTAAGGCACATAAATAAGTACATAACAGACATGGAAGAAATATAGAGTAAATGACTCAACCTGTAAATATGGATAACTCCGTAAATCATGATATAATTATAGTGTCATGCATATGCGTATGAGTGTCATGTCGTGCATAGGTACATATTTCACAACATCATCAGGCCTCTGAGGGAATCCTATCATATCAACTCGGCCATTGTGGGCAAAATCATCAACGTATACCAGCTGATCAGGTGGTGGTGCGTATATAAAGCCATAACCTTTCACATATCCCATATACATATACATACATACATACATACGTACATATATATATATATATATATATATATATATATATATATATATATATATATATATATATATATATATATATACACACACACGTATATAATGCCATCTGGTCATGAGTCAATGTGCATGTATAAATGCATGAAATGCATATGAAATACGTTAATAAAATCTCTCGGTACGTCATGAGACCATTATGCCTCTAATTAATACCATGGAATAAACTTTACCAACATACGTATTTTTGAGACCCATTAACAGATGATAGAACAATATGATACATAGGGAATCAAGAACATAAGCATCTCTAGTATTTCTATGAATAGAGTCATTTATGGAATTTTTGCATTTGCTCGTTTTGTTCGTGTCGTATAGATCATGCCAAAAAGAAAGAAGGGATAGCCTTAACATACCTGGAGTAAAGAAAAATATGTATGATATTCTTGGAAAAAATGGCACCGTACTCCTTAAAATCACAAAATCTCGCATTGTATTGTTTTGTAGGAATTTCTATGAATTGTAGCAATCTATGACAAATCACTTTGCTCATATCCGAAACCTCACCTATGGATGTAGTGTTTGAGAATGAAAATGTGGTTTTGTATTCCAAAATCCTAGAAATGGATATATGAATCTTTCATAAGAATGAATAAGTTAGGAATGGATATTTAATTCTTTCTTAAAAGTGGATAGGTGACTCATGTTATAAGACTTGACAAATTTTTACATTTTTAAACTTTGCCACTTATCAAGAATGATTAAGAGTCATCTTAAACTACAAAGGGGGGCTTCCACGCTTTGGCTTGTTAAGCCTTATCCCAATATCTTAATTAATTATCCACTAATTCTTAATTAACTAGTTAATCTTTCACTAATTAATAATTAATCAATTACACGATTATTCTCATAACTACGAATTATCCCAAATTACTTATAATAGTACTCACTTTAAACACACCGTATATACCTTACTATCATGTCCATGGGGTACCTTATATGGTACTAGTCCATAAATATTGGGTATTAACGCTCGACCCGTATTTTATCCCTACATGCCAAACTTGGACGAAAATTCATTTTCTTTGACTTGCTTCCCCTCTCACCTTCACAAATTTACTCATTACTTGTTTGAAATAGAATAATCCTTATAATCTCAATATAATCTTTTCCTTGGACTGGTGTCAATTACCGTACAACAAATTCAACGTACAATACTACATGGTGCAACATCGTCGTAATATAATACTGTGGGACGTAATATCAACTTAATATTGCAGGGCGTAACATCAACCTTGTGAATCCATGTGGGAGTGTAAAGAAGAAAGACAAGAACCATACATTTTGCAATTTGAATATTCAAGAATGCTAAAGGACATTCCTCAAAAGAAAGCCAATAAAGGCAAAATGAAGAAATTAAAGTTTTGCTTGATCATCTATTTACCACCCCGTTACTCATGGAAACAAGCTCGATTCCAAGTTAGGTTACCAATTCATATCTTCCAATTAGAGAGAAAAGTGGTAAAGTTGAGGCACGTTGTGCCATGACGTTAAATGCGACGCTTGGTTGTAGGCAACCCGTCGTTTTCAAAAATCACAGTCGTTTTTGATTTTTTTTTTAAAAACAGCTTAGTATAATATTTTTGACTAATCTTCAAAATTATAGGATTTTTGGAGTTGATTTGAGCAGGTTGGAGTGGTTCGAACAGCCCAAACCAGTAGCTGAACAAAACTACAGTCTAGGCCTCAGTTGTCGCATTTGCGAACATATATTCACATTTGCGAACTTGGAGCCCATCGAGTTTGGGGTCGCAATTGCGGTCTCTGCTGAAATTTTGAGTTTCACAATTGCGAAAAAGGGGTCGCAAATGCGACATCAGATGCCTTAAACGGGTAATCTTGATTCATTTTCAATAGAAGGCAGAAGATATTGGGGCTCTCAAAAACTAAATGACATTCAAATCCCTCACTCTCCTAACTTTGAAAGTCCCTCATTTTCACTCCTAATTGCAAGTATCCAGGTATGAAAGCTTAATATTTGCACTCTTTATGATTTGTAACATACTCTTCTTCTTCTTCTTCTTTTTCTTCTTCCTCTTTTTCTTCTTCTTCTTCTTCTTCTTCTTCTTCTTCTTCTGTGCAAAAATTGTTTGAAAAATAACATAAATCGTGTTGTAATTTTTGGGTGAGGTTGGTTATTGGAACGTGAAATATGTTTGTGCCTTCAATGTGTTTGATGATAGGCCCCAATGGAGTTCTTGGCTGAATCATTAAAATTTCTTCAACTCTTGGTTGTGTGTGAAGTTTATTGCATGTTTTTGTGCCTATAAACTGATTGGATTCTCTATAAGTCTGATTTTTTTCGAATTGTTTTTGAGCTTGGGACTGTCCTATGAAAGAAGGTGACTAGGGACGAAGAGATCGCAATTGCGATGGCCTCTTCACATTTGCGCAGAGGTGGTCGCAATTGCAAAAACTATCAGCTCTGGTAACCTTCGCAATTGCGAATAATATATCACAATTGCGAACTCTGTGGATTCTTATTGCCTTCATAATTGCGAGGAAATTGTTGCAATTGCGACATCAGAGAGCAGGCTATTGCTGAATTGAAAATCCTTATTTTTTTTTCTAAGGCTGGGTTTCGATTGTCCAATCATGTTGTTGGCATATTTGACTTATTTTGCAATATATTTCATAGCCATACCCCATTTTCACTCCAATGCTTTGTTTACATGAACCATAAGATGAAAATAATACCTAACGCCGACAAATCCGTGCATGACAATCCTTTGGAAGTAGAGGAGAACTATGACCAACAACGATTCTTGTCATTGGAATGCCAGGAACAGTACTATGCCGAGTTGATTACGAAGAAGTTGCTCTCAGAAAGTTGTATATTGTTAGAAAAGGTCCCGGAACGTCTTCCCAAGTTCCATTAGAGGCTTGTAGATATGGGATGAACATGTTTTTCCCCTAAACCTTGTAGAGCCAATGAGATCCATCAGAGGCTTGTAGATATGGGATGAACATGTTTTTCCCCTAAACCTTGTAGAGCCAATGAGATCCATCAGAGGCTTGTAGATATGGGATGAACATGTTTTTCCCCTAAACCTTGTAGAGCCAATGAGAAATGTGAGGGAATTTTATTCTAAGCTTCCAGACATCAAGTTAAGAGAGACAATCATGAAGATTCGTGGCAAAATGGTAAATTTTGGAGCTGAAGTTGTGAACCAAATCTATCACCTACAGGACCATGACATGGCACCATTCCGTGAGAAAGATTGTTCCTCAGGCGAGTGGTCGGTCTCCAAATTCTTCCCTAGTGCGGATGTTCCATAAGGCAACTGAAAAGAGAGGGGTCACGTCCAAAGAATTCACTGCCAAAGCAAATATATGGCTTGCCATCATATGCAGTCGCATCTCCCTTGCGTGGAGTATATGAAATGTACCAATAAGGAGAGCTCAAATGATAACCTCCATTCTTGATGGTATTCGGCTCAATGTCGGTGAGATTTTCATAAATGAGCTGAGGGAGTATCGGATTCATGACGGTCAATCATTGATGTTCGCATCTCTCGTCACTGAGTTGTGCCAACTTGCTGGGGTTGAGCAGGATCTGCGAGACAACTAGATAGATCCGCGAAAGCCTATTGCTCCATTAAAGAAAAGAGGAGAGGGCGGTGTCGTCAAATGCAAAAAGAGATACTTGGGATCTTATTCTCAGACCGACCAGAGTAGCCAACGATCATTTTCCGTAGGAGAACCATTTGCTATGCTTTCCGAGGAAACATAGCTGATTCGCGATCTAGTAGTTGGCCTTCCACAGGGACCTGGGGAAACATATGATGGACCCTTTGTATGCATTTCAAAGAAATAATTTCAAAAGTATATTGATGATCAAAAGAAGATGGGGGATCTGTCATGACCCAAAAATCCCACCTTCGGGCCATGACTGCGTCTAACGTTGAACCCGCTAGACAAGCAAACGTTTGAACTAAATAAAACTTATTAACAACAAATACGAACAAGATAACCAAGGCTTCGATGGCCCACCATATAAAATTTAACAAAATAACCCAAAATACAACATAGCACTTTTCGAAATAAAACCCATAACCAAATCCCAGAACTGGTGTCACATACTCACGGACTATCTAAGAGATTACTACAAACAAAAGGTCTGAAATAAGTACATAAGACTGTCTTTGAAATACAAAGTAAGACAAAACTGAAAGTGGAAAGTAGAAGGTGACATCAAGGCCCATGAACGTCTGCGGGTCTACCTCGAGTCTCCTGTGTGACTGTATGAGATGCTCCGATCGTCAGTGATCTCCGGGTCCGGCTGCGTAGTCTGCACAACATAAAGAA
>ML266997.1:0-36461 GCA_005239495.1 Nicotiana undulata | reverse complement strand
CTCACTATACTTGTATCACCCTTACATTTCAGCCCAGTAACGAGTGCAAATTCACCCAAACCAAGCGCAACCTAGAATCATTCACTATAAAGCGCATCTCATTTTTCACCTCATGATGTACTTCTCTAATAAGTAAATGGTGCATAACCCGAATCTGCACAATAACTGGTGGCATATCCAAAGCATGTTTTCTTAAACATCTCAAGTTGTTTCTTCGATAAATTCTCTTTCAACTGACGAATAACATAGCAGTTGGTATCCCAATCAACCTTTGGTTTATAATCTACGTCCATACGCACAAGAAAATCCCAACACTGCATAACACATGTTCAAATAAAATAATTTCAGAAATAGAATTCACTTAAAAATGCATCTAAAATAACTAAAAATGTTACAACTACCATACAATACCAACACAACATATTAATATACCAACATGGTATACAGTTCTACTGGCTAATTCCTGGCAACTAGTTTAAAAACTCCTCTATAAAGTAACCATTTATTTTTCTTTGTTCAAATTGAATCCGATACTAAAAATCTAAGTAAGTATAACATCAAAACATAATTACCAGATATGAAAGCAAACTTTCTTCTTTGAGAAGGCAAATGACAATTACAGTAACAAAAACTAGGCGTGGATTCCAAAATAATTCACACCCACGACCTCCGACCCTATCGAACATAAAAAGATGAAGCTCCCAACACCCTAAAAATATTCTAACACTCAAATTACACAACAATCAGTAAAGGTCATGATCCTAGAGCTTCACCCAACAACAATAATACACTAATTCCAGCAGGATAGTCCGAAGGAAACCATCATATACAAGCAAAAACAACAACAAAATCATGTATATTCTTTTTCTTTATCAAATAAAATCAGACTTAGAATTTAACAAGGAAGCGTATCATAAAAAAAGTAATCACATATATAAGAAAGCAAAGTATTCCCAGAACAACAACCCCAACCATAGGAGCAGTAACTTGACTATAGCAAAGAAACATATAATAACGATTACAACACCATAAACTAAAAAGTGGAGTTCGAATATATTTATTATTCATGCCAACCCTCAAAGACTATAATTATTATCTCACTTCTTGAGACTCAAAAATCTTATTCAATAATGCACTTAAAAATTACCTTTTTGGGTGCAACACCATCTTTTTTTCTTCTTTAATTGAGAATCATCGCTACAATCAACATCTACTGGTTTAGTTTCTGTTTCAGGCACGGATTCACGTCGGCTTCCCCTTAACTCAGAATCCTCCAACAACTTTACCTTTTCCCTTATCATTCACATCAACACCTACTTTGACTGATTCAAAATTTGTGTTGGGTAATGACTGGTAGGGAGTTCCATCTCCTGGCGAAGCATCAATATTGTTGCCTTTTTCACCCACTAATTCTACATTTTCAGTTGTTTTTTGAACACGACTACTGCTAGGTTTAAGACTAAACACAGACGGAGAATCAGAAAATAATGAAAAACTAGGACCCGTCATTATAGAGGCAACGGATTCATCAGCTACTTGGGTTGAAGAATGGTGTTGTTCACGTTGCCACCATCTACGGGCACAATGCTTCTTCCCCATAGTGAAAACAACAACACAGAGTCATTGATTCACAAAAATACAAAGAAAAACACAAATATTCTATGATTTTGAAAACCCACTTTCACTATCATATGATTTTGAAAACCCTTACTGTCACAAGCAAAAATTTCGCCCAAAAATTACTGTTAGACGAAGAGATAAAACGGAATCTGAAGTTTAATTTGAAAACTGGAAAGTTCGTATAGTTTGAGTATGGAGGTTTCTAAACGGAATTGCATGACACAGATGGAGACGTTAAAGCGATGGAAATAAGCTTAATAAATGGGCCGGGTAAATAATTTGGGCCGAATGGGTAGGAAAAGTAATTAATTTGGGCCTAGACATTAAAGGGTAATTAGTTTGGGTTTAATGGGTATGAAGTGAGATTTTCTCCATAAAAAAACGGTGACCATTGAATAAGTTTCTTCGGCTTGAGTTGGGTTAAAAGCACGGAATGTATTTGCATAAACCCGAAAAATCGAACCAAAAAGTTCGATACTTTTTGGTTTGGTTTGGTTTTGGTTTTTAATTTTAAAAACCGATCAAATTTGATTTGATTTTGGTTATAATCAAAAAAATAACTGAACCAAACCGACTATAGGTAGCTATTTCAAATTTATTATTTCACATATATACATGTATATTTTTATACAAAGTTTCAAAACTTTTATGGTGAATGTTAATCGTTTGCACTTTTAGTACAGTTCTTTACCTTTATATTATAGTTTGATTGGTAGTTTTATTTTGTTAAGTGTAAGATCCATTTCATGTATAAAAAAATATTTTTAATTGAGTACTTAAATTATTCATCACTATTTGATTCAATTATCATCAATATATTTTAGTAAATAATAGATTTCTCAAAGGAAAATTGATTTGATAGTGTCACGTTGAAAATGTGGTCGCCGGAATATATGTTTAGTAATGTATGTCTTATATTTAAGAAAAAACGACAAATAACCGAAAAAATCAAAAAACCGACATAAACCGAATCGAGAAAAAACCGACTTAATTGGTTTGGTTTGGTTCTAATATTTGAAAAACCGACTTACTTGATTTGGTTTCTTTTTAGGGAAAAACCGATCCAAACCGAACCATGAACACCCCTACATACTGACATGGAAGAGGACCAGGTAACAGGTTGGACTGGACTTTTACCTCCTATAACAAAGGTATTAACCCTATTTATTATAAATCAAAATTATTTTATTATTTCTATAGCTACATTTTATATTTTATAGAAAAATAGGTATTTATGGTATATACTATAATTGAGGCATGAAATACCTATTTAGGTTTTTCTTCTCTTTCTTTCAATTAACACACGATTCTTTTCCTCCTTCTCTCTCTTCCTTCTCTCTCTTCGAGCAGCTCAAGATACACGCCCTAGTATTGATGGCCGACGATTAGAATAAAGTAGAAGGCATCCACGAAACAGAAAAAGAGTGAATTTTTTTAACGAAAAGGAGCAATGTGGTGAACTCTTATCATAAATTTGTTGTACGGATCCGACAAATTTTCTTCTCTTCTTGGCCGAAAAACGCCATCTCCGACGAACTTTCTTCTATTTTTTGCTATTTAATGACATACAATGATACAAATACATTGTATTCTATACAAATTCACTCTAACACATTGTATTTTATATAAATACATTTTCTCTTATATTTATGTATTTCGAGGGTCTGTGTTTTTTTAATACAGTTGAATACATCTGTGTTCATGCACGTTGTACATACAATATGCATGAATACGTGATATAACATTGAAATACACTGATTACAAACATCAAAATAGAACACAATATAAATAGTGAGTACATTTAATTTTAAAATACAGTGAAATACAATAAAATACACTGAATACAAATAGAAATACAATAAATACAACCATTGAAATATACTGAATACATCAGTAATAACATGTATTAGGAATAACTAACACTCTGTTTGGATCACTGTTCCCCGTCGTTTTAAAATGTATCGTATTGTACTGTATTGTATTGTATCGTATCGTATCGTATCGTTTAATGAATACAATGTTTGGATAGATTGTATTGTTTGTTGTTGTAAAATAACATTTTGATGTTTGGTTTGACTGTATCGTATTGTACTGTAACTGATAAGTTTACTAAAAAACTCTTAATTATTTTAAATATTTAATTTATCAAGAATTACACATAAAAATTATTTAAGAAAATCCCTTTCTACTAATTTATCACTAATTATGTCTTATATATAAATTAAGCAATTAAATTCATGCAAATTCTATCAAAATTAGTTGAACAAGTTAATAATATAAAAAATAATAATAAGTACACTATATTCACAATTAGATCATAATAATATAAAATTTTAAAAAAAATATTAAGTAGACTCCATTCAAACAAAAGTAAAACAAAACGTTTACGTGAAGAGTATGGAGAAGCGGCAGAAGAACAAAACGAGTTTTCACATATGTAAATTATTATATACGTTATATTTGGAATGTTGTCTTTGAGAATTTATATAGGTTATTAGACCTCACGTAGAATTCTATTATAGAATTATATGAGAAAGAGACTTTGCTATTATTTAAAATAAAAAAAAAGTAAAGGGTAAAATAGAATTATAAAGTAATAAATTAGGGCATAATTGGAAAGAAAAATTGGAAACAATCCCATCACATCAAATCGGTTGTTTAAAAAAATGGGACTTTTCATTGTTCCGGAACAATGAATTTAACAATACAATATAACCAATTTTAACTAAACAATCAAAACAAAAATTGTTCTGAAAAAATCATACAATACGATACAACGGGTAACAACCATCCAAACAAGCTATAAAACATGGTTAATACAAGTACTCCATAAATTTGAATACACTGAATGTAAAATAGCAAATACAGTAAATACAAACATTGAATCTAATGAATGCAACAGTAAAAAAATATTGAAACACACTAAATACAAAAGTTAAATACAACAGTTATATACAACTGAAAAATAATTCTAATTAATTGGGTTGATAATGAGGCGTGTTAGAATTGATTTTGTTGAGTTATATTAGGAGTGTATCATGTTAATTGATATTATTTCTGTTATTAGACAATTGGACATACCTATTTTTAAGGTGATTATCGTTACTGTATTCATGAATACATGACGCAAATACATGTGATTACATGTGCGTACATCTGGAATACCCTGATTTTTAGGTATTTTTTGTTGTTGTATTCATGAATATATTAACGGGAATACGCTATCGTAACAACTGAATAGTAGCTATAGAAAGTAATTATATATATGATAGCTAGAAGAAGTTGACATTCACTAAACAATAATGGTTTCTGAAAATTCCTCTTCGTCTTTCGCTTGGGGGGTGGAAATGGCACTAGGTAGTTGATTTTAAGGACGCTATTTTAAAACACATCCAAATTTTTAAAAACTATCTAAAAGTTTAGTTCGATTTGGCAAACTTTAGATGGCTCCTCTCATCCTCTTTCTTCATCATACATTGTGATCGGAAATTTGAGCTACCAAAGTTAACTTCAGACTCGAAGATTGAACTGTCAAAAACAAACTCTGACATTCGGGTATGAAGTTTTGAACTGCTTGTTAGGACCGAAAAAAGTCAGGTGTCATGCGGAAACTAGTGACGCAACAATTGAACGACGATAAACCAGACAATAAAAGAGAAATCTACCAAATGAGACACAAACATTTAACGTGGTTCGGTCAACTGACCTACGTCCACCGCGGAAATGAGCAATCCACTATAATAAAAGAGAGTACAAAATATCGAGAGAACAACCTCACGGAGAGGCAAACACAAGTGACACATTACACTTGTCCCGTAAAGTTCTCCCCCTAAACACGACTCTCAACCCATATGGCTACATTGTGGATGCTGCTGAATGAGAAAGAAGGATCCTCAATTTATAGAAGTCCAAACCTTTTCCTACAAGAAAAAGGACTAGCCAAACATGGAAGAATTATGATTTCCTTCTACAAAAAGGAAAACCCAAATATGGTAAATATGTTGTCCTTTCCTTCAAGAAATAGGAAAACCAAATATGGTTAGAAAATCCGGACAACCCTTAACAATTCTCCCCCTTGGCCTGAATTTTCTGACAAAATAAATCTGATCCACCTTCTTCACATAGCCGTCAACAGGTCGCATCTCCAAATCTCCGCCACAAAGTTTGTCTCAGCAAGAGTAGCACTCCGGTCAAATTTCTCAGATAAAAATCATGATTACCGTCAAATAGGTTGCAGCCAGAACTAAACCCGCCAAGATGAACCTGTCTCAAACCTCTCTCTGATACCACTTGTTAGGACCGAAAAAAGTCAGGTGTCATGCGGAAACTAGTGACGCAACAATTGAACGACGATAAACCAGACAATAAAAGAGAAATCTACCAAATGAGACACAAACATTTAACGTGGTTCGGTCAACTGACCTACGTCCACCGCGGAAATGAGCAATCCACTATAATAAAAGAGAGTACAAAATATCGAGAGAACAACCTCACGAAGAGGCAAACACAAGTGACACATTACACTTGTCCCGTAAAGTTCTCCCCCTAAACACGACTCTCAACCCATATGGCTACATTGTGGATGCTGCTGAATGAGAAAGAAGGATCCTCAATTTATAGAAGTCCAAACCTTTTCCTACAAGAAAAAGGACTAGCCAAACATGGAAGAATTATGATTTCCTTCTACAAAAAGGAAAACCCATATATGGTAAATATGTTGTCCTTTCCTTCAAGAAATAGGAAAATCAAATATGGTTAGAAAATCCGGACAACCCTTAACACTGCTAGAGTATATCTTTCTTTCGCAGGTATAACATTTGAACTGCATTCATTAGACATAAGATCTAAAGTTCAATTTTGGCAATCGAGTCTAAAGTTTGAAACTTCAGCCTGAAATTTGAAACTTTAGACTCGAGGCTTAAAGTTTGATTTTGAGGCGTAAAACTTTAAATACTTTATATAGTTTGGGCTATGTTTGAAAGAGAAGCTCTAAAAGCAGCTATACGTGCATTTTTCCCGCTTGAGATTAGTACGCGCTTATATGAAATTTGAGTTGAAGCGGAAAAATATGATCACTTAAAGTGGAAGTTAAGGAAGAAATAATTTTACAAAAGTTGAAGTTAAAAAAGATTTTGTGGAAGTAGAAGTTGTATTTGAATTTTTATAATTTTCATTTTAAAAGGTAGTTTCTGAAAATTAATTATATGCATTTGGACAACATTTGAGTAGAAGTTGAAAAAAGTAAAGTTGGGGTTGAAAAAATACTTTATGGATGTTGAAATTGTATTGGGACATGATCTTCACTTTAGTTTAGAATTAATGATCTAGTACTTACATAAAAGAGGGCAGTCCGGTGCATTAAGCTCCCAATATGCGTGGAGGGTCGGGGGAAGGGCCGGACTACAAGGATCTATTATACGCAACCTTACCTTGCATTTCTGCAAGAGGTTGTTTCCACGGCTTGAACTCGTGACCTCCTAGTCACATGATAACAACTTTACCGATTACTCCAAGGCTCCCCTCAAAATTCCTATGTGTATGGTTACCGAATGAAAGGGCATAAGCAAGGGGCATAGTGGTATCATAGTCATGTTATACACTACAAGAATTCGGCCTTTGTGGCAACCAAAGTTGCTATAAAAGCCCAGAACGTCGCCACAAAATATTTTTTAGAGGCGATCATAGGCTTGCTCCAAGAATTATAGGTTGATATGCATCGTACTATTATTAGAATATGTTTATTTTGGTTTTTCATTTATGGTACGAAGGATTCAAAACTACTTATATTGGAATTCACAAAGAAACCAAGAAAAATAGACTTTGGCTTGTGCTGTCAAAAATTAATTAATCTAATAATTCATGTTATATATGCCATTAGTGTAAGCAATTTTTATATTATGAGGTTAACTTGTCCTGTTGTATCAGGCACTTATTTTCAAGATTACAAATGTCACATTTTACATAGTTTACCTATAGATTTATATGGTTGACCTAATAATGTATGAAAAGGTTTCTAGTCTGAGGTCACTTATCTATGGAACCATAGAAGCACGTTTTAGAGGATAGCAAAAAAAAAAAGTAGTAGTAGTAAATGGAAAAATAGAGAGGCCATTTTTTTGGTATCTCTCTTTATCTATGGAAATGATAGCACTTAAAAAAAACATAGGTTTATATGCTCTCATTGTCACGCCAGGTCGCTAATTAAATGGTACATTTCATCATCCCCATTTCTTGGTTCAAAGTTATCTCAATTTCTGAAAGCAACGTCAGAACAACCCCACAATTCTTGTGGTCCTATAATTACTGCTAGATAGTCCAAACTTCTTCCCCTGCTCTGCCTATTTAGGGTTTGTGAATGAGGATTGAAAATGGTAGAGAATATTTGCAAAGGCGGCATGCATATATAGAAAAGACTAAAGAGAGAATTAGTGCCTTACAAAGAGGATTCTTACAGTTGTGATAAAGGACTATCACCATTTTCAAGAATACTCTCCCCATGAAGAAGAAAGATCAGATGGACAATTTAATATTAAAAAACAAAGAAAATTGTAATTAAGTGCGTTGAGATGCATATATTTATCCACTCTACCAGTAACTCAAAATCTTTTTATAAAAAAAATAAAATTAAATCCAACGACTCGGCTTTCACCTCCCGTGGTGATGGGGGTTTGACATTGACCCCTACCTGGTTTATTATAAAACCAAGAAAAGATACAATAGGAGGGGGACATAAAACCAAAATTAAACCTCCCGATAAATTGCATAATTGGAAATCTACAATTATGACATATCTAATACATATAGCAAATCCAACAATGAAGCCATATGATCATAGATCTGTTATATGTGCTTATATGTCCAAAAAGAAAATAAAACTATTTTCGCCTCATTGTGAACATAAAAGCACTTTAAAGGCATACACATAAAGTTAGCTACCTTACATCAAAAAGCAGACTATCATCTCGCAACAATATGGTTCTTGACAACTTTATGTCTTAGATTAGGCAATTATATCCTGTAAAGTTTATAATATCCGAAAGCCTGCTTAGGGAGATTAATGTCATTGAAGATCATAATCTCATGTATCTCATGTCTCCATTTAGCGAGTATGTCCGCCACATTATTAGTTTCTCTGTAGCAATGCCTAATAACACTATTGTGAGTTTGTATGAGTTGTTGTGCCTCTTTGATGATACTATCGGCGATATGCCAGGGTGGTTTCAAAGTATTGTTCAACATATTATCGATAACCAGTTTGGAGTCACATTCAAGCATAATTCTATCATATCCATTTGAGTGACACCATTGCAGGCCTAACAAAACAGACTTAGCTTTTGCCATACTACTAGTACCACGCCCTAAACTTTGTGAGAAGGCCATAATCATATTGCCTCTATAGTCTCTTAACCAGTAATTAATCTCATATTCAAACTTTGAGTATGGCGAATTGAAAGAAATTTTTGATAGTAAATTAATAGACAAATAACATTGGCTAGGGTTTCAAGGGAGTTCTCAGTTCTCTTGAACATAAGTGGCAAGTACAAGCACAAAGTCAATTTCCATTGACTAAAGATGAATAAGATGCAGTGTGGTGGGTGGGAAGGTGAGGAGGAGGCATGTGGTTGGAGATGCTAAACCTCTCTAAAAGTTATTTGGCTTCAAACATCTAAATCCATCTCTGTCACGTTTGAAAACGGAGCCAAAATTTGAAACTTATGGGTTTGAATTCTAGTTTTTTTAAGTTACCGAGTTCGAAATTAATAATTTAACACATTCAATAAATTTTCTCCACCCCGATCACTTTCTACCTCACAATGACATATATGGACTTAATTAGGCACAAAGTCATGTTGATAGAAAGAGATAGTACGGAGGATGAAGAAAAAGGTAGGGGGGAGAGAGATGGGGTGAGTGGGGAAAAGATAGGGTTCTCTTTTTAGTGAAAGCGACATGGTCTGAGAACCCTAGGTCAAAAGTTGCATAAGCATCTACAGGCTTCTTCACACCCTTACTACTACAGTACTACTAATATAGGCTTGAGGTTTAATTCATTCAAATTGTGGTTTAGCTTATGGTATCCCCTCAAATGAAATAATTGTCCTTGTCGAGGTTAGACAATGTTGCGTACTATAGTTTCAAATGCAGTCACCCATTATTCTCTTCTCCTTTACAGTACGTCGAGATTCAAAGGCAGAAAGGTAGCACGCAAGCTGTTTTTAATTTACTTTGATTAGGACTTTGCCAATAACATGATGAAGTTTTTCTTGTTTTCTTTTTATTTATCGACTCTTTTTTGAGTTTAAGTTTTATACACTATTTTATATATATAACATACTGTACTGATGCTGCAAAAATTCTTTGTACTGTCAGTAGTGGCGAAGCCAAATTGACCACCATTCGTAAAAAGAAATTACACCATGTATATAGATAAAATATTACGTTTTAGAGATACTATATAATAAATATTGAACACCCTTTATCGAAATTTTTGATTAGTTCTTTCAAACTGATAAAATTCCTAACTTCGCCACATATAATTTAAATTCATTTTTGAATGTGTGGAGGACAAAGAAGGGTGACTGGTCTAGGGTTGTGGAAATCAGGTGGGAGAGAGAATGGTATTTGTCTATGTGTCAGCTGATATCACGTGAAGAGGCACAATAAGAAGTCCTTCGTATCCATTCACTTCCCAAAAATACCGGCACTACTACAAATACAGTACTAGCTAGCGCTTGCTTTCTCTATCCCCATCTTTGCCATTTCCTTACCTTTCCCAACTTTAGCTTTAGAATTGTAAAGATGGAGGGAATTGTGGTTCTTTGTATCTGTAAAAATTTTCCTCCAAAAACACTATGTCTGTCTTTCTCAAGCTCCAGTTGTAGCTAGCTTAATGCTTAGACGCGCGCGCACACACACTATAGATCTGCAATCTGGATATATATTCACAGGGCACTCACATATCAAAAACTACATAGACATTGGTACAGCGAGAGCTGTCGTTCTCAAGCAGAAAAAATGATATGATTTCATCAGCATGTAGTCAACCAAATAGTTCAAGTCTAGTCTTTGCTTCCTCTTTTTAATTACTGTATAAATAGAGTCTCAAGGACATAGAACTAAGTAAATAAAAGACAAAAAAAAAAAAAAAAAAAAAAAAAAAAAAAAAAAAAAAAAAAAAAAAAAAAAAAACAAATCTAGTTACTTAAGAGTCTCTCTCAATAGTCTTAATTAATACCCTTGTTTTCCTTCTTGTGCTGCTGTTTGCTTGGTTAATTAACCAAATCAAAAGATGTTTTACCTGTGTTTTATCCGTCTTTCTCAAGATCTATCTTAGTCCCACCACATAGCTCCCTCAAGCTACAGCTGCAAAACATATATATAACAAATGTATCCTCCAAGCAATGACAGCTGCAACTACAGCCCCATTTTCAACATCACTTCTCCTTGTATGCAATATGGAGACGAACTATTCTTCCAATATTATCATGACCATTACCTCCAACAGCAACAAGTACCCTTAATAGAAGATCAGATCAGTAGTATTGACATCTTAGCTGACAGCACCGAGATTGTTACTAATCCGTTAAATTGCACTGATAGTGTAAAAGTTCTTTACAACACAGAAACTGTTAGCAGCAGTCGGAGTCCAAAAGGAAATGAAGAAGAAAGAGTGGAAGGCAGCGAAAACAAAAGAGATGACATGAGCAGCACCATTAGTATTATTCATGGACGGAAAAACAAGAAATGTTCGAATAAAGATCGACATAGCAAGATTAACACTGCTCGTGGCCTTAGAGACCGAAGGATGAGACTTTCCCTTGATGCAGCTCGCAAGTTATTCAGTTTGCAAGACATGTTAGGGTTCGATAAGGCAAGCAAAACTGTAGAATGGTTGCTTAACAAATCGGAGTCTGAAATCGAAGAACTAGCCAAAGGCAATAAAGGAGGAGAAGCCCTTCCTAAACAAAGCTGCAGTACTACTAATGGAATTGGTGCAATTAGTACTGCAATATCCTCTATTTCTGAGTGTGAGGTTATATCAGGAACCGATGAATCTTCCTGTATTACTGATAAAAAGAAGCTAGAAACTGCTAAAGGACCCTCGAAAAAGAAGGTTAACACTGCTCGTAGAGCTGCATTTGATCCTCTAATTACAAGGGAATCGAGGAATCAAGCAAGGGTTAGAGCTAGAGAGAGAACAAAAATCAAGAAAAGCCTTGGTAAATCCAAAGAGAACAGTGCTGATGACTGTAATTTGGTGGATAATTATGGAGATTGGAGTCAATTTAGTATCTTCAACTATCAGCAAAATACAGTTGGAATTTCCCATGATCAGGTGGGTTCAATAATTAAACAACATGACTTTTGAGGATTTCAATAGATGATTGTTTTGTTTGTATATTTTCACCAGCTTCTGATTATGTGGTTACTGTTTTTGTTTTTTATTTATTTATCCTACAGCAGCAATTTACAGACTTCCAATTTTGTGGGAATAAGCTCTGGGAAGTCTAGGGCAAGGAAATTTTTTCAGGCACAGAAACCTTGTTCAATTTGTGCTACTCGGCCAGAAGAACGTTGTTTGATTCTCTGTTGGTAATGTAAAATAATTTGTACTTCATTTGTTCTATTTGTGAAAATCTTTTCTAGTCTGTACATATATAGCACTATGTCTTTTTATTTTAATTATTAAATCAAACCACCACATAGTATTGATGGAGCTTATTGAAACAAAGATCAATACATAAAAAAAACGTTGGGAAACACTACGCCAAAGCCCCTAGGGATTAAAATTTAATTTGCAAAAAATGAGAGAAACTCAACATCCTTGATCCTCTCTAGGTTTGAATCAGTGTGCAGATATAACAATTTTGTGATTCTCATTTTCCATAAGCAGTACGACTAATTTTATGATTCTCATTTTCCATAAGCAGTACGACTAACAGATCCTTTATTCTTGATAAAATAAATAATTTTAATTATGTAAAACATAGATATATGCACAATGGAATAAATATTGTCAATCCGGCATGATGATGATAGTGTCGATATCTCTGACCTCAATTTTGTTTGAGCCTGAGGTGTAGTTACGTTGTTGATGCACAATGGGATTGTTACTTTGTTCACTCTTTAAGCATATGTAGTTATGCAATTTTAATTTGTGTATGCACTGGTCTATGAAGTTTCTAAAAAGAAGTCAAAAAATTTGTCTTTTTGTCTTGTGTTTGTGTTGGTGTACTCGCATTTTAGTGCGATACATTTTTCAATAGCTAGCTATGGTTTGACAGAACTGTTATATGCATATTCCTGACCACAAATTTTTGAAACCCAACCTACTAATTCATTTTCGTTGTTTTAAGTCCAATTTAACATGCTGTGTAAACCCTAGCTAATTCGAAAAGTTTATACATAACATATGCATTTAATTCATATAATCCTGAACAAATCTGGACCACTTAAAGGGGCAAAGAAACTAGAGTAGGACCTTAAATGATCATTACTGATAGGGGTGACAAACGGGCGGGTCGGATATGAGTCGGCCGAAAACAGGTAATTCAACAAACGGATAAATTATCTGACCCGACCCGACCTGTATTTATACGGATAAAAAACGGGTTATTCGGCGGATAATATGGAACCTTGGCTCCTTGAATATGATCACTTTTGGGAGAATTCCTAGTTTCCCAAACTTGAGGAACCTCAATTTGAGGCTTTACAAATGTAAGTTAAACTCATTAGTTATCCACTGATTATCCATTTGGTTATCCATATAACAAGCGGATAATATGGTTCTTATTCATATTCGACCCGTTTTTAAAAAGTTCCTTATCCAATCCATTTTTTATTGGATAATATGAGTAGATAACTGTTTTCTTTTAACCATTTTGCCACCCGTACTTACTGATATCAAGATTCAAGATAGTTGCTTGAAATTATGATTTAAATATGATGCTTATCAGGAAGATTTTTGTATCATCAGTTGTTTTTGACCTTCAAATGGCAAAAGGTGGTATCCTTCTATGTAGCTTCTAGTGTTGCTTAGTTTCTTTACTCCTTATGACTAAATTCATTTGCTCTAGTTCGAGCAACTGTTCTCAATTCATCCAGCAATTATACTTAGTGAAAGGACAATTTCGATTTGGTCAATCTAATTAATGTGTGATTAAGGGGCATGAATATGGCAGCCTTTTGTCCACCACTTTATTTCAATTAATCCCTCTCCAGATTTAATGTATTAAGCCTAGATGAAACTTGGGTTTAGCCGACTCAAAGATACTTTTAGCATAGTGTAATATTGTCTGTTTTGGGTCAAGTCGTATGGCTTTTTCTAAAAAAATTTACATCATTAAGAGATTCTTACATCTTATAATATGTAGGCTCCTAAACTTTTCAGCTACAAATGTAGGACTTGTTCGCACACTCAACAATCTCCATCTCGCACTAAGTTCCACGTGGCTCATCACTACGATTCACGGGTCTCCTCTTCGCACCAAGTTTCACGTGTCCCATTACCGCGATTCACCAGTCAATTTTCGAGATTCACTATATATGTCACCCATATCATTAGTGTATGCTTGCAACTAGCTTCTTTCTTGTGTGTGCGTCTCGTAACTTGTAAGGGCAAGTAAACCGAGCCCGGCACCATCACTCAGTCATCACCATATTTGTCGTGTCGAACTTGCCGCTCTAATACCAATTATTGGGCTAAATCATTCCAAAAATATTTTTAACAAGTGTAATATTGTCCGTTTGAGTCAAGCCCGCACGATTTTTTCCGAAAGGTCGAACACCATTAAGAGATTCCTACACCTTATACGTAGGCTTTTAATCTTTCTGCTACCAATATGAGTCTTTATTAGCACACAAAACACATAGAGATATAAACGGTCCTTGTTCTACTTTGAGCATTTCTGAGCTAGCATTACTTTCTGAAATTAATGAAAGGTTGACAGAAGGTAACAAAATTCCTCCCTTTGCAATAATTTGCTTCCGTGGGTCGAAAAATGGATAATGTTTGTTATACTGAGGATGATTTACGAGGTTTACATTCATAGTATTTGATAATCTTAATGAGGAGTCACATCTGAGTGACACCAGTGTCCTACCTAATACAGAGTAAAATGAAAAGATGTTGCTATTGTCTAGATATGCTGTTACCTCCTAATTAATGATTTATTGATTTACTACCGAGGATATAATTACGTATTTTAGTCGCTTATTACACTCTAATTTTCTGTATTTTAATTGAGTTTGATCTTTAATCGCTAGTGTTTTGCACTAATTATATGTTTTATGCCTTGTAGGAGTAATTCCGAGCTATATAGATGTTATGGAATGAATTCAAGTGATTTGGAGCTTTGAAGTCTGAGTAAAAGCCAAAGAAATTAAGTCGGGATCGTGTTCGAGGGTCAAATTTGATAGTTAAGAACAAACGACGACTCGAATAGGCATATTGCGCACTGTCTAGTAAAATGGACATAACTTTTTGCTCCGAACTCCATTTGGGCTATATAATATATGGTTTGAAAGCTAACTCAAAGGGCTATAACTTTAATGTTTTACGTTTTCCAAATTCCGAGCGGAATAGGGTGAAAAACGCGGTCGAAACTGCTACCACAGACCTGGACGCGGGCAAAAGCAGAGTACTGGTAAATGACCGCGGTCGCGCTGTGTTTGGCCGCGGCCGCGAGCGTCCAGGCATGAAAAAAGGTCCCTTTTCGCGTAGGAGAAGGTATAATTGTTTGGGTCCGACCCTACTTGATATATATACATGGAAAAACGGTATTTTGGAGAGATTGGACATATTTTGGACACAAATTCGACCTAAGGAGGCAAGAGACACAATAGGAGCAAGGCGGAAAAATTCTTCTACGAGTTTTTCCTTCTTCTTCCTATTTTACATTGTTGATGAATTCTTTTGTTAATTTCAGTACAATTATGAGTAGCTAACTTCTTTAGTCTATGTTTTGGTGGAACCCGTTGAGGATGAACTTATTGCTATATTAATATAGTTTGCTTGATTTTCATCTCTATTTGTTCAACTACGTTTTTGTTGTAGTTGATTGAAGGGCCCTCAATTAGTTGTTCCTATTTAGTGTGTATCTACTCGAGAGAGAGAGCGCATACTTAGGTAATTGTTGAACAACACCACTCCCGGAGTATATGAGAGATCCATAACCGAGGGTTTAAAGGTTGGATTAGAGATAACGATACCTTGGGTGCAATCTAAAATGAACTGTAATGCAATTTACTAGCGTAACTTGAGAGAGTGCGTCTAGTAGATTATTATAATTACTTGAGAGAGATTTATGATAGCCTGAGTGTTCATGATTGATAGAGATAACTAAACTAAAACTATAGGAAATATACAAGAAGGGATTTTATCAACGGGGGAAACTATAACCTTAGACCTTTATCACATTTGTTTACATCTAAACATTATTTGTCTGTTAGTTTGTTTAATTTCTTCAGCTGTAGTAGTAAAAATACCAAAAAGTGATATTCATAACCTTTGGGGAAATTGATTATTGAGAATTTAGTAGTCTAACAACAACAGTTGATACGTTAGTTCCCTGTGGGATTCGACTCTGGGCTAAATACTCAGATTATATTTGCAACGCCCGCTTAGTCTTTTATTAGACATAGTTGAGCGTGATCAACTACCCATTGAATCCTTCAAAAACCGATACTATTTAGGTAGATGATCAACTAAATTATAATTAGTTTAGCTTAATACATGTAAAAAAAGCAGCATGGTACACTAAGTTCCCGCTATGCGCGGGTCCGAGGAAGGGCTGGACCATAAAGGTCTATTGTACACAGTCTTACCCTGCATTTCTACAAGAACTTATTTTTACGGTTTGAACCATGCATGACAACAATTTTATAAGTTACGCCAAGGCACCCTTCAAACTTAATACATGTAAGTGAGAGTTACATTCTCATCTAGTAATCCCCTCCTCATTTCTCCTTTCGAGTCAATCCGTTTAGATAGATTATGAAACTTCTTTCTGAAAAAATTTTAGTGCTAATTTTGCATTGAGAAACAAGCCTTGAAACCTTGTTGTCGGTCTTTCTCCAAGTCAATTTGTTTAGAGAATCATTAAAACTTGAATGGGCGTGATGAAAAAGAAAGGAGAAAGGCAGTGGGCAGGTTAAATGAACCAAGAAAGAATAGTACAAAAGTGGGGAGCAAGAAATGAAAATATCCACATAGGTCTCAAATTATCGATTTTTTGTTCTTAAAAATTTATCTTTCAATATATACCGTCAAACTTCTCTATAATAATGTCATTTGTTTCAATATCCTTTAGTTACTGTAGGAAAGTGCTGTTATAGAGTACATGTATTATAACATAACATAAACCTGTTAAATTTTTTAGCTTTTATAGTGAATGACTGTTATATAAAATGTTGTTATTGTATTTTAGTTATTTTTTTCATAAATAAGACATCAATTTCGTGATAGCATCCATAGTTTTAGCATTCTAATCATAGTTTTAACAACTTTCTAATTTCAAATTCAATTAGCATTTCCCTTTCATTTCTAATATTAAATTTTTAATAATTTAACATAATGTTGCTACTTTTTTAAGTATTTTATATTTAATTTTAATAACTTTCTAATTTCAAATTCAATTAGCATTTCCCTTTCATTTCTAATATTAAATTTTTAATAATTTAACATAATGTTGCTACTTTTTTAAGTATTTTATATTTAATTTTAATAACTTTCTAATTTCAAATTCAATTAGCCTTTTTCTTTCTAATTTTAAGTTTGTATATTTAATTTATTTTATTTTCTAAACTTATGATTTACAAATATCCTCACATTATCTCTAATTTATTTCTATTATTCAGTATTTTTAAATTTTGATTTTATCTATTAAACTTGAGTTACGTGGACATATTCATATTATTACTTCTTATCATAATATAAAAAACTTTCTCATCTTAAATTTAAATAAGTTTTACCATTTTTTTCTATGATAAAAAATCTAAATTATTTTTCTCTATTTATTTTTTATTTTTGATATTATATTATCCAATACCTAATATTATTACATTGTCATGCGGATTTTTATTAGCTTTTTTCAATTTAATATCTATTTCTACCACACTCATTCTAATATAATATAGATAAAACTTTTAAAAACTTTCTCAAATTCAATTTTTTTTAATTCTATTTTCTAAATTTGACTACATTTTCAAAAAAATTATGTTATGCTTTCAAACTTAAACTAAATACACTCAATTCAAATATTAATCACACACAAAAAAAATCTTAATAGTTTGAAACCATTATATCTGAATGTTGTAGTAATATTTACGTATAAAATATTCGTTTGCCCGATTTATCAATATTAATATGACATTATTATTCTTGTTATTAAAATATTTTTTACTGATTATCTAAGTTTTTTCTTACCATATAAATAATTTATATACTTTATGTAAGATCTTATTTTATCGCTGAATTTATTTAATTTTTAAATTTAATAAATCGTTAATATCTTAAGTAAATTTTAATTTTATTTTAACTTACTCTAAACTATAAATAGTCACAGGTTATCTCAATCTACGTCTTTCTATATATATTTTTTATTTTTTTCTGTTATAATTTTTAGTTAATTTTTTACCTCCACATTTCTAGCTAATATAGAAAAAAAATCTACGGGTGGATCATTATGGATATAACTACAAATATGCATATAAATATAAATTTAAATGTAGATATATAGAGATTTATCTAAGATTTATTTAGATTGAGTATAATATTTATTAAACTATTTTCATTAATTATGTTTCTATTTATAAATCAAATTTATAAGGTTGTCTTAAAATTATCAAGTGACTTCTTTTTAGCTTGCCACTTGGCTTAACCACATGCTTCACTACTCTCCTTTTAATATAATATAGATTTAGATATAGATATGACAAAGATAGATATTAAGATCTTTGTCACTCCAGCTCATAGCTTCAGGTAACTCTGATGAGATTTTGGGAGTTTCTTTACTTTAATTAAAATATAGAAATAATTACGCCTCAATTAAATAATTACAAGTTATTAATTAGCTTGGATATATGGATCCTCATTATCTATTTTGCTCTGTGTAGACCGTTTCATGTTACGTTTCAATATTCATAAAATAATCACACTTCCTAATAAGAAAGAAGAGGAATTATCCATAATGTTGTAGAAAAACAAATAAGTTCACCATAATTGCATAAGATCAAATTGATGACTTCATGTAAGGAAGAGACAAAGAAATTACCTAAATCGTGTGTGCAATTAAAATGTCAATCCCTTTAAAAGTGAGATTTGCTAAGATATTCATACAATGATATTAAATATTTATAAAATGAATTAAAAAAAGTTTCAATCGAATACTTAATGAAAGATAAATCTAGTTCAATGTTATTGTGATAATTGGTGTTTCCATAGATATACATGTAGGTTTTCCTATCTTAAAAGTATATTAGTAGAACTCTTTACACCATTGTAGCCTGTAGGTAGCCAATTTTCACGGGTGAACTGCACATATAGCCTTCAAAGTGAATAGTCTGAATTTTTGTCGTTGCTTGCCTCATGGGCAGAATTTCATGTTTAGCAAGTGGTATTCCTCGTTTGCTCATAGGTTACACTTATAACTTTTGTACTTAGGTCCGTTGTTGTCAAAAGTTAAAAGACCACCTTATAAAGTGTCATATTTCTGGGGATTTGCATTTATACTCGTTTTTTGGGTTATATTTTAACTTATATCCGTTTTGCAAACAAAATTATAAGCGTACTCACTTTTCGCGTAAATTTCAGGCATACGGGTTTGAAGTAGCAAAGACAATCACACAAACTCCAGCATTCTAGTAGACAGACCTGGAGTTGTTTGTAATTGCTGAACTTAAGCATTCTACTAGCTGAAGTTTTGTTCTCTATTTGTTGTACTTAAGCATGTTTTTGCTGAAGTTTTGTCCTGAATTCAATAGTTTTGTCGTAAAGCTTTTTCAAAAACTTCAACAGAAGATGCTGAAGTTATTTAGTTCATTTGTAAAAACTTCAGCACTAAATAAGCTGAAGTTTTGTCCTGAATTCATTAGTTTGTCATAAAGTTTTTTCAAAAACTTCAGCAGAAGATGCTGAAGTTATTTAGTTCATTTGTAAAAACTTCAGCACTAAATAAGCTGAAGTTTTGTTCTGGATTAATTAGTTTTGTCATAAAGTTTTTTCAAAAACTTCAGCAGAAGATGCTGAAGTTATTTAGTTTATCTGTAAAATTTTTAGTACTAAATAAGCTGAAGTGTTGCATAGGGAGGCGCCTGAAGTTGTAAAAATTCGGATATAGGTTAAATAATTTTAAAAATATGGGTATAGGTTAAATGGGGGCGACCAAATAGGACGCCCCGTGCAATTTTTACCATATTTCTACTATTTTTTGGATTTTTTCACGATGGGCCAGCATTCAAAAGTAGGGCCACGTCCGCGTTTGGTTCATTGTAGGCCCGACAGTATGAGAAAATGGCATGGTATGACAACACATAAAGAGAATTGGTAATATTTTAGTATTATATTAGGTTTGGCAAAGGTAACCCCAAAAAATTGGACTTATAAAGTCAAATCCAAAATAACCCTAGTTTCTATTATTCTCTCTCCCCATATTTCATCTCCAATTTTCTTCTTCAATTAGTCTTTTCTTTTTTTCTTCTTCTTCAATCTAGCAAATTTTTTTCTTCATTCTGAATTTGGAAGGACACGTGTTCTTTGATAGTGTTTGGGAAGTTGTAATGGTTGAATACATTTTTCTATTAAGTTTAGACTTTTTATCATGACGAAAATTCTTTAAAAAGATTTATTTTAATCTAGTTTTCTTCTTGTGTTCATCTGATTGTTACTTTGTTCGACTTGATTTGTATCTCTTTGGCAGAATTCATTTTTCTTCTTATTGTTATAAAGAAAATATGGTGTTTGAGGTAGTGTATATCTATGTATATCATCATATATATCAGTGTGTATATCATATTGTATATCGCGATATACATTGTTAGATAAGAAAATAAATGGTAAATCTATGTACATCATCATGTGTACCCATGTGTATATCATATTGTACATCGTGATGTACATTTTTACATTGTTACTTCAATTTTTTTTTATTGATCAAGAAGGAAAATAGTATTTTAATATAACAAACTTGATAAGAAATAACTTGATTTACTGGTGGTAAGTGAAAATTTAGCAAAAGTAATCGAAATCTAGTCATGTTTTCATGTAAAGATAAAGTTCGAACAAATATATCCTTAAAAATCCAAAAACATTCCAGCATAATATGTTGGAGCTCAGATTTTAACATATGAGATTCCAATATAATGTGTGGAGTTCCAACATAATATACTGAAAATTTATACGCTGGAGCTCCATAATCCAGCATATTATGCTGGAACTTTCCGTGTTTCAACTTGGGTGTTTTTGTCTAGATTTTATCTTTGCATAAAATAGTGGCTATTTTTCAATGACTTTTAAACAGTGGTTATTTTTTGATTACCAATCCGAAAACTAACTAGCCCGACTATTTTTACCATAATAAAGGCAGTGGACTGCTTAATCAAATGGGCTGATGGCCAACATGCACAGTGACCTTGCCTTCAGATAACTAAAAATATAGTGAACTATCCAATTTCGTTTCTGGTAGGCTTATTACTGAGAACATATTCCTTGCTCAAGAAATTGTTCATGATATTAATAAGGAGAATGAGGGGGCAACGTGGTGATTAAATTGGACATGGTCAAGGCTTATGATAGGGTTAACTGGGACTTCATATTAGCAGCTTCGAGGAAGTTTGGTTTCTCCGAAACATGGATTGACATGATATGGTCTATATCGAACAATTAGTATTCCATTCTTATTAATGGTAATAGAAAGGTTTTTTCATTCCACTCGTGAACTTAAACAAGGTGACCCCCTATCTCCAGCATTATTCATTATTGGAGCTGAAATCCTTTCTAGAATGCTTAATCACTTGTCATCCAATTGTCTTTTCAAAGGTTTCTCAATGCATAGAATAGGACCTCAGATTACTCATCTAGCATATGCTGATGATGTTATGATTTTTACATCTGGATCCAGCTCGATCTGATCATGCATCGGTTGAGGAACTATAAGAAGTGTTCAGGTCAATCTATTAATTGTAATAAAAGCTATTTTTTGGTGGCGCCTAATGCTGAGCCAAGTCAAATTGCTGAGATTAAAGAGATTACTGGATTTAGGCACACTCAGTTCCCTATCACCTATTAGGGATGTCCACTCAATGTGGAAAGGAATTTTAATTTTATTTTAATGAGGCTATAACTAAGATTGTGAGGAAGACAAATGGTTGGCAAGGAAAATTACTATCTATAGGGGGAGAGCTATTTTCATTAAACATTTTTTTCAATCTCAACCTTTACACCTTTTAGCAGCTATTGTGCCTCCAAAGACTGTTGTTAAACAAATTGAGAAGTACATGACCAGATTTTATTGGGGTACTTCTGATGACAAATAAAGATACCATTGGAGTTCTTGGAATAATATGTGTTATCCTAAGGAGGAAGGGGATACAGGTTTTAGAAGCTTGATTGATGTGAGCAATTCCTTCTATATGAAAAAGTGATGGCGATTTAGGACATCTAAGTCCCTGTGGGCTGAATTTCTTAGAGTTAAATATTGTAGTAGAATACACCATGTCAAGAAGAAGAAGAATGAAAAAAACTCTCACTCTTGAAAAAACTTGCTGGGAATTAGAGATCATGCAGAGAAACGCATTCTTTGGAGATGCAACGCCGAAGATATTAGTCTATGGTGGGATAATTGGCTAAGCATTGGTGCTTTATCTAATATTGTCCAACTTAATCAACCTCCTGATATGAAGAAGATTAAACAAGTTAGGATAGGCTCTCATTTGCATTTTGAAGAACTCCAACAATTGCCTCAATATATTATTGAGTTTATTCAATTTTCCAAGTTTGGAGATCCTAATAGTGTTGATATTGCTATTTGGATGCCTTCTTCCGCTTGTTTCTTTACTACTACATCAGCATGACAAGTCATTAGACAGTCAAGAGGCACAATCCCATTACTTCAGGGAGTATGGCATAAATATCTTCCCTATAAAATATGCTTTTTAATGTAGAGATTGCTTAGAAGAAAATTACCTTTTGATGATGTACTAATTTTTTTTGGCCAGAAAATTATTTGTAGGTGTAACTGTTGCAGGATTCTACTGATAGAGACTATGCAACACAATCAAGATCGTCTCTATAGTTATATGCTGGGAGTTGTGGAAAGCTAGATGTGCACCAATGTATGGAGGTATTAAAATTTCTTTTGCTAGAGTTCAATTTCATGTACTTTCTCACTTGAGGTGGGTGATCTCTAAGCATAACATCTCTATAGAAAGTTTTGTTCCATGGTATTTGATATGTGACAAGCTAAGAAATTTAACTGCTAAAATAATTTGCATTCATATAAGATGGAAAATGCCTTTATTTGGTAGGGCTAAGCTTAATACATATGGTAGCAAACAAGATAATGAATCAATTGGTGCTGGAGGTATATTAAGAGATCATAAAGGCAATATGATTATGGCCTTCTCACAAAGTTTAGGGCGTGGTACTAGTAATATGGAAGAAACTAAGGCTGCTTTGTTAGGCTTGCAATGGTGTCACTCAAATGGCTATGATAGAATCATGCTTGAATGTGACTCCAATCTGGTTATCGCTATGTTGAACAATACTTTGAAACCGCCCTGGCATATCGATAATATCATCAAAGAGGCACAACAACTCATACGAACTCACAATAGTGTTATTATGCATTGCTACAGAGAAACTAATAATGTGGCATACATACTCGCTAAATGGAGCCATGAGATACATGAGATTATGATCTTCAATGACATTAATCTCCTAAGCAAGCTATCGGATATTATAAACTTGACAGGATACAATTNTAGAGTTATTCTTAAGTTGTGTCTACAGAACGGGGTCATTTCGCACACGAGATAAGGTGGATAAAGTGTGATGCTAAATTTATACAACGTTTGATCGATAAATTTATGCCGTCAATCAAACATAATATAAATTTAGTCTCAGACTTAATCCGGGATATATGCTATTAAACTTGGTATTATTTTATCTCATCTCACAGTCACAGGTGGAATAAATTAGTCAAGAGATTATAATCTCAAAATTATAATCCCGGAATAATTTAGTTCGCGTACCAAACGATCCATGATTATTTATATTAGACTTTAGCAGGGTGAGCGATCGAGGCATCTTTTTAAGTTAAAAAAGTACAATATATGATCATGAAACTTAATTGAGAATTTAAGACGGATTTACAAGTGGATGGTCAAGTAATTAAAGAAATGTTAGAGGTCTAGTTGGATATTTATATTATATGCGAATGTATTATAAGTTATATTACGTACGTAATATATGTTACATACGTAGAATTCACTAATAATGAAGATTTAATGTTGAGTATGGGTAAACAGGAGTCATTATTTAGAAAGTTTTGATCTATTTCTAGGCTCCTCTCTTTCTTCAACGTTTTGATCAGTTAAAAAGACGACGAAAAAGACAAAATAAAAGCAAAATTACTTGAAAATGTTGATGAGCCCTTCCTTTTGACCAAATTTTTTAATTTGGCTTTGCGTATATGTTTAGGCAAAATAGAAGTGGGTGAAAGGATGAGAATCAAGGATGAACATAGTACAAATCTTTATATACACCCTATGCAATATTCAGTAGATATTGTTTGCGATTGTTTTACTGTATTTGCACACCTCGAGAAAAGGACAACTATTATATGAATGCACGTCACAAGAAAAGGACCAAATTTATATATCCGGCTTCAGCCACAAAATAATATCTTTATAATTTTACCTGGAGAATTAATAGTCTCCTTTGGAGAAGTGGTACACTATTACTATGTAATATGTATTACTATTAGTCATACCCAACCATTTTCCTCACTCTTTAATGAGGGATATATCGAAGTAAATATTGAAGTAATTTTGATAGAGAAAATATCACTTCAAACATTTATAACTTACATAATTAAATAAACTGGAACTCTTAAAAATTGTATTAAATAATAGATATTGGCAAATAGTCACTGATCCTACTGTTAAGCAAGTTTTAGCCACGACTTAAAAACTTTCAGTATTTAGCCACACATTAATGCGTAAAAAATATTTGGACAAAATAAAACTTGCCTAAAATACAAAAATTGTCGAGTATAATGTGTTGGAGGTTGAAATTTTACGAGTGAAACTCTATCATATTATGGTGGAGTTCAAAATATTCCTACATGTGAAATTTCAGCATAGTATAGTAGGAAAGACATCAGGTAGCCACTTCAAAGGACTGCTATTTAGGAATTAGCCAATGCGTCCTGAAATTTAATTTTTCAAGATAAAAATGTCTTGAATTATTCAGAAAGTAAAATTTTTAGTTTAAAATTTTAGGACAAAATAAATATTGGCTAATTTTTAAATACTGGCTAGAGTTCAAAACAGGTGAAACTTCAGTATACTATGTTGGAGTTGCAATCCAATTGCTCAAAAACTTTATGCTGTGCTTGTTCGAACTCTAGGACATAACTGATGTGTGGCTATAATTCATGGTTTAGCACATTATTTGCCTTGCATTTTTATACGCTTTAATGATAATTTACACTTTATTTGCATGTAATAGGGTCCATTTTATGTGTAGGTGAATTGGAGATGAAAGTAGAAGAAAAATGAGACCTACAAGTCGAAAGCATGCGCGGGAGAAGTGAAGCTGGCGTTAGCCAGGAGTTGGGCAAAGGCCAGGCTAAAGCCGACGTTATCCAGGCGTCGCACGGCAAAAGCCAGGCTGAACTAGGCATTAGGCTGGCGACGCTAGGCCTGGGGCCAGGTTCAATCCGAGTTTTGAAGACTTAATTCATTTCCGGGTTTGACTAGGACTTGGCCTACACGTTTAAGTCTTTTCCTACACATATAAATAGACCTAAAAACTCCACTTTTGGGGACTTTTGCAACCGAAGGCAAGGATAGCTCATAGAACAATCGCCGGGAGTTAGAGTCAACAATTTCTATATCACTTTATCTTTATCTTGTACTTTAATTATGCGGCATACTTTGGATATTGTTGCTTTGATTATGAGTAGCTAAATTCATAGTCTAAGGTTTTGATGCAACCTATTGAAGGATGATTTTCTTGTTACGCTAATATAAATTTGCCGTAGTATTTTCTCTATTTGTTCAACTATATTATTCTCGTGGTTGATTGAAGGGCCCTCAATTAGCTGTGCCTATTTAGTATGTATTACTTGGGAGAGAGCGCATATTTAGGTCGTTGTTGAACAACATCACTCCTAAACGTATATGAGGGATCAATACAGAGGTTTAAAGGTGGAATTAGGGATAACGAAACCTTGGTGTCACGACCCAAAATCCCACCTTCGGTCCATGACTGCGTCTAACATTGAACCCGCTAGACAAGCCAACGTTTGAACTAAATTAAACTCATTAACAGCTAAAACGAACAAGATAAATAAGGCATCGATGGTCAACAATATGAAGGTTAGCGAATTACCAAAAATAATATAGCAACTTCGAAATAAAACCCATATACAAATTCTAGAACTGGTGTCACATACTCACGAACTGTCTCTGAGATTACTAAAACAAAGGTCTGAAAATAAGTACATATGACTATCTTTGAACTATAAGGTAAGACAGAACTGAAAATGAAGGGTAGAAGGTGACGCCAAGGCTTACGAACGTCTGCGGGTCTACCTCGATGTCTCCTGTATGAACTGATGAAATGCTCCGACCGTCAGTGGCCACTGGGCCCGGCTGCGTAGTCTGCACAACATAAAGAAGTGCAGGTGTAGCATCAGTACAACCGACCCCATGTACTGAGTAAGTGCCGAGCCTAACCTCGGCGAAGTAGTGACGAGGCTAGGACCGACAACAATATATGTACCTGTGCAATTCTATATGATAGCCGGAAAATATCGACAGAAATAAGCAAGTAAGACAGATATGGGGAGAACATGCTGGGGGAAAAAGGGCAACACAATGCTAACATAATAGAACCGGGCAATAACTGAAGTGTAAAAGTAGAAGCCGGAATTTAACGTCTAGGACAGATAATGAACAACAAAAGGCACGGCATGTCCCCTCGTGCATAATCTCACAATCACTCGGCACGGAATGTCCCCTCGTGCATATATAGTAACACTCGGCACAGAATGTCCCCTCGTGCAACAAATAATCATCGATCAACACGGCATGTACCCTCGTGTGATAAATAACCAACAATCAGCACGGCATGTCCCCTCGTATGATAAATAATAAACAATAAGCACGGCATGTCCCCTCGTGTGATAAATAATAAATAAAAAGCACGGCATGTCCCCTTGTGCGATAACTAATATAAAAGCAACAATATAATGTGAAAATCAACAATAAGAAGTCTCAAGTGTATGGAAATACTCAATAAAATTTTATCGTCCCGTCAAGGGACTCAGCTATAACCAATCTCGCATCTGAAATACAATTTCAATAGTAAAAGTCTCAACTGAACAAATAACACAATAACTCCCCATGTCATGAAACGACATCAAGGTATCACTTCTAAATCACCAATTACTCATAGTACGGAGAATGTTAAGAACACAGTATGATTTATCACAATTGACTCACGGGCATGCTTGACCGCAACATATAGGCACTCGTCACCCTGCCTATACGTTGGACATGAATTACACATAGCAAATAAGACTCTATACCTAATCCCTCAAGCTAAGGTTAGGCCAAATACTTACCTCGGCTCCAAGTGCAAGTCAAACCTCTAATACCGCCTTTCCTTTAGAATTCGACTCCGGAACGGTATTATCTAGACATAATCAACCCAAGTATATCAATAATGGCTCAATAAATCAAACTCATAGCCTAATTACTAATTTCTAAGCATTCTTCCTAAAATTCTAAAATTCGACCCCGGGCTCGCTTGGTCCAAACACGAGGCTCGGACCAGGAACCGATCACCCATACCCCCACGAGTTAGAATATATAATTTATTTTAAGATTCGACCCCAAATTGAGGTTGAATCACCCAAAATTCCCAAAACCTAACTCTACCCAAAACTCCTAATTTCTATTTTGATTTTAGGATTTTAGGCCTAGATTCTAGTGATTAGGGAAGAAAAGTAGAAGAAATTAGTGTTAGAATCACTTACCCAAGTGTTTATGGAGGGAGATTAGCTTGAGGATCGTCAATGGGGTCTTGGGGAAGAAGAAGTTGGTGAATTATGAAAAATCCCGTGTAAGTATTCTGTTTTTGACTTAAGGAATTAACTGGGCGATTTTGTTCATCGCGATCGCAAGAAAAGGGCTGCGATCGCAGAAGGGACCTGGACAGACCTCTGCGATCGCAGATAAGAAAACACCAGACACCAGAAACTAGTCCAAAACACCAGATTTTTGACTCTTTTTACCCCGTTAGCTACCCGAAACTCACCTGAGCCCTCGGGTCTCAAAACCAAAAACACACACGACTCCCAAAACATCCTACGAACTTATTCAAGCATTTAAATCACCAAAATATCATCAAGAACATCGCATCAAACCTCAAAACTCTTAGAATTTTCTCAAACTTCATAAACTTCTAAATTTCCCATTTTAATCCGAATCACATCGTTTCAAGTCCGTTTTACACCAAAATTCACAGATAAGACAAATAACATATAATAAACTTGTTCCGGGCTCCGGAACCATAATACGGGCCCGGTAACACGATTTTCACATAATTATTCATTTTGAAAATCCTTTATTATTTTTAGAAAACAATTTTCTTTAAAAATTCATTTTCCCGGCTTGGGACCTCGGAATTCGATTCCGGGCATACGCCCAAGTCCCATATTTTCCTACGGACCCTCCGGGACCGTCACATCACGGGTCTGGGTCTGTTTACCAAAAAATGTTGACCAAAGTCAACTTTATTCATTTAATTATCATAAAATCCATTTTTCATCAAATTTCAACATAAAGACTTCCCGGCTACACGCCCGGGATGCGCATGAATATAGAGGTGAGATTAACGGAGGCTTTCAGGGCCTCGGAACACAGATTTAACTAGAATTACTCAGGATGACCTTTTGGGTCATCACACTTGGTGCGATCTGAGTGAGCTGCACTTAATGCCAACTAGCGTAATTCGGGCGAATATGTCTAGTAAATTGTGGTAATTACTCGAAAGAGAGAGTTACGACAGTTAGAGCGCTCATGGTCGATAGAGAAAACTTAGGCAAATTTATAGGAAACGTAGCAGAAAGGATTCCGACAATTGGGAAAATCACAACTCTAGACCTCCTTAATCTTTTCTCTAACCCGTAGTATTCTTAGTTGTTAATCTACTAATTTAATTTGTTAGTTAATTAGATACAAGTATCTTAATATTTATAACATAGGAATTGTTCGAGCTTGTCTTCTTAGCAATATTGAACAGTTGTAACTAAGCTATAATTCTCTGAGGGATTAACTCCAGATTGTAAACTGGATAATATTTGCAATGACCGCTTAGTCCTTTTTATAAAGCATAGTTGGGCATGATCAAATTTTGGCGCCGTTGCCATGGAATTAACAGTACATATTGCTAAGTTTCAAGTTTGAACTTTTATTTTTGCTTTCTTGTATTTGATTTTTTTATTTTTGTTTTACTTGTTAATTTTAAAAATATGGCATCTTGGAATTATGTGAGTTTTGATGTTGGTAATTCTACTTTTGATCCTCCTTATGCATATAGTGGAGGAAACCACCCTTGGCAAAATTATCAAAATATTTCCGAGAGCGAGTTATGTGCTCCAACTCAATCTTATATGTGGAATGTGTGTGATATGTGTGGTGGTCAAGATGGTCACTTTCATGGTTGTGCTTCTATTCTTATGTTTCCCAAACTTACTTTGATGGTTCTTCTTTTACTTGTGAAGTTAATAGTAACAAAGAATCCAGGGATGATGACATAAAAGAGATCAAGGATATGCATAAGTGCCTTGTGGAACAATATGATTTGTTAAAGTGCCTTGTGGAACAAAATAGTAAAAGACAGTCGCAGATAGAAAGGCAAGAGAAAAGTATTCACAACTTGAAAGTTCAAGTGGGTTAACTGGTTGAAGATCTGAATGCTCAACAAGCCAATATTGTGAATAATATCCAAAAAGAGCGTGAATTAGATGTAAAAATTGAGGTACCAATAGAGGGGGCCATAGTAGAACACCAACAATCAATCAAACTAGAATTTGAGGATGCCGATATTGTAAAAGAGATACTAGAGTCAAGCAAGGACATTGATGATACATATCTAGTTGATCTAGTGTCATTAGTGTTGAGGATGTAGACAGTCGCAATGTTCATGTAGTTGAGCGCATTGGTCCACACTCCACGCATTTTTTCACACTATGTTTGGATGATGATACATAAATAGAGTCATCTGAGCCACTTGATGAGTCAATGAATGAGGGACAAGGTGCCTACATTCTGAAATTCTTCTTGCTAGAAAGTTGGGAATACACATCTCATCTAAAGGTCAAGAGTGCAGAATACTACATTATTTTATTGGGCCAATCAGATTCGTTCCACCACCCCAGGAGCATGATCATAGAGCAGAATCAAAACTTGGAGTCCAATTCATAAGTTCGAAGTGGAGGCAGAAAGTGATTTACATCGTGCCACGACATTAAATCAAGCGCTTGTTGGGAGGCAACCCAACTTTACTGCTTCCTTTTTAATTTTTTAATTTTTTAATTATATTATTTTATAGTGTCGATTTTTGATTTTCTAGGAGCATGGAAAGAAAAGCTATTGGAAGGACACAACAACAAACCAAATGTGATGACCCAATGGGTCATTTTATGAATTTAGACTCAATTCTAGGCTTATTAGCCATAAAAAGATTAATTTTAACTACTTCGATTTGTGTGCGCGGTCTGAGCATGAAACCAGAAAGTTTTTATGTGAAAATATGAGAAATAATAATTTCTAGAGTTATAATTTAATTATAGTTGACTTTGGTCAACATTTTGAGCAAACGAACCCGGATCTGTGTTCCAACAATCCCGGAAGGTCCGCAGTAAAATATGGACTTGGGCGTATGCCCGTAAATGAATTCCGAGGTCCCAAGCCTTAGAAATTAATTTTTGAAAGAAATTATTTGCTGAATTATTAATGAAATAAAGAAAAGAATTAATGTTTGAAACCATTGGTATCAGACTCGTATTTTGGTTCCGGAGTCCGGTACAAATTTGTTATATTATTTGAATACTAATTATGAAGTTTGGTGAGAATCAGAGTTTATTTGGCGTGATTCGGACGTTCGGTTGAAAATAGTGAAATTAAAGTGTTCTTGAGAAAAATGATGAGTTTTGAGGTTTAATTCATAGTTTTACATGTTATTTTCATGATTTGATTGCACGAGCAAGTTCGTATGATGTTTTTAGACTTGCGTGCATGTTTGATCTAGAGCCCCGAGGGCTCGAGTGAGTTTCGAATATGTTTGGGTTGTGTTGCGCTCGTTATTTCTTATGCTTCGACGTCGTTTCTTCAAGCATAAATGATATCATATTGAACAAATGAGATCCTATTTTTGTTTTGAATGAAGTATTAGATCCTTATCGTAATTACGGACCCGTAGAAAAATAAATGGTTGAATTTAGACATCGTGTGATGATTTTATGGTCATTTTACTAAGGTTGCCAGATTTTTTAGATTATTACGAAATTGCCACCTGCAGCGTATTTAAAGATCTGCACTATTTGCAAATATTAAAACCTACATATCTCATTCATTATAAGGTCAAATTGAGTGATTCAAAAGCCTAACTTGACTAGAATTTCCCAAGAAATCCATTGGAGACATAAAAATCAAGTTTAGGGATCGGTCGATACGAGAAACGAGGCAGAATAGCTGACAGAAAAAAATATAAAACTAAAATTTGTTCATTTGGTCATATTTTGAATTGGGGATCTCGGATTTGGGCGATTTTCAGCATAGGGATTGGGGTGGGTTTTCTCTACTCGTTTTTTGGGTTATATTTCAATTACCCAATGTTGTTCATCACTTTTAAATAAAAAATCAAGAATTTTCATGGTAAAAATTGAGGGTTTGGGTAGAATTAAGGAATTTTGTAAAAAATGAATCTTTACCTCGATTTGAGGTTGGATTTCGAATCTAATTGCATATTCAGGCTCGGGGGTGAATGGGTAAACGTAATTTGGTCCAAACCCCGAGTTTGGACCAAGCGGGCCCGTTGTCAGGTTTTAACTTTTTTTTTTCCTGAGAAAACTTAGGAAAAGTTATAATTTTCAGTAAAGTTAGTTTATTTAGCATTAATTAATGATATTAAGTTAATTATTGTTAGATTCGAGTGTATTGGAGGTGAATTCAAGAGGAAATGCTATAATTGAACATTGAGTGACCTGCGAAGTTGAGGTAAGTTCTTGGTTTAACCTTGACTTGAGGGAATAGGAATCCCCAACTAAATTGTTATTTGAAATTGCATGTGAGTGGTGTATAGGTGAAGTGACGAGTATCTATGCACCACAAAATTGTCTGCTTACATGATCCCCTCCCCGTTTCCAATTTAATTGCTCAGGTTATAATTGTTTCATATCCATTGTTGTTTTTATGATCACTTGGCTTGTTAATTTATTATTAAGTTCGATTGCAATTATTTTTGGGAAAAGTATTAGTGTATTCCTTTCACGATCCGAAATTCCACCGTCGGGACCGTGATGGCGTCTAACGTTGAACCCGCTAGACAAGCCAACGTTACTGGTTATTCTAACTTGTTCCCTTGTTTTTAACAATTGATAGGTGATATACAAGATCAAAATAAATAAAATGCGGAACAAATGAAAGCTAACAATTTAATTAAATACTATTACAATTTCCACAATAAACTTCCCAGGATTCGGTGTCACAATTTCATGGACTGTCTATGAATACTACAAGTATAGGTCTGAATAAATGAAGTACTACTGTCTCAGAAATAGATAAAGACAGGAGAGAAATAAGATAGGAGGTGACACCAAGGCCCGCGGACGTCTGCAGGACTACCTCAGTGTCGCCTGATGGACTGAAGGGAGCCACCTAGATCAGTAACCACTGGGTCCAGCACTGGGATCTGCACAACAAATATTGTGCAGGTGTAGTATCAGTACAACCGACCCCATGTACGGAGTAAGTGCCGAGCCTAACCTCGACGAAGTAGTGACGAGGCTAGGACACGACAAGTAATAGCACCTGTGCAGTTTAAATAAAATATAACAGGAAATAACAACAAGAAGTAAACAGTTAAGTACAATAACGGGGAACCATGTTGGGGAAAAGGGGTAGCAATTACTGAAATGACGGAACGAGGCAACAATTTAAATATAAAAAATAATAACGGGAATTTAATAACACGAAATAAAAAAGTGAAAAGAAACGGCACGGCATGTCCCCTCGTGCTAAAGTATCATAACACGACACGGAATGTCCCCTCGTGCATAAAACATCACGATCACGGCACGGAATGTCCCCTCGTGCATGATAAGCATAAACACGGCACGGAATGTCCCCTCGTGCATAAATAACATAAACATGACACAGAATGTCCCCTCGTGCATAAATAACATAAATATGGCACGAAATATCCCCTCGTGCATAATAATCATAAACACGACACGGAATGTCCCCTCGTGCATTAATAACATAAACATGGCACGGAATGTCCCCTCGTGCATAAATAACATAAACATGGCAAGAAATGTCCCCTCGTGCATAAATATCAAAAACAACAGTTTGGAAAGAAAATCAACAATAACAAACCATAAATGCAAAGGAATAATAACCAGTAATAATATTGTCCCGGCAAGGGACACAACTATAACCAACCTCACTCAAGTGTATAACTTAACAAATTTTCCTCAACCGAACAAATACTCAACAATATTCACAAATTAAGAATTTCCCTCAAATGAATACTACCAAATTGATATTAAATCTATAACACAATAAACCTCAATGAAAATCACATAATTACTCATATTCGACTCACGGGCATGCTTGAACACAACATATAGGTACTCGTCACCTCATCTATACATTGGACATGGAATAAACACGTCGCAAATAAGACTCAACACCTATTCCCTCAAGCTAAAGTTAGGCCAAACACTTACCTCGATGCCACGAACACAATTCAAGCCTCAACTACCGCTTTACCTCTTGATTCCACCACCAACTCGCCCGTATCTAGCCACAAGTTACTTAATTATATCAATAAATGCTAAATGAATCAATTCTAATGCATGGTGATGAGTTTTCTAAAGTTCTCCCCAAAAAGTCAAAAATCTACCTTTTTGACTCCGGGCCCGCTCGGTCCAAACCCAAAATTCGGACCGAAATCCGATTACCCATTCACCCCCGAGCCCGAATATATAAATAGTTTTGGAATCCGACTTCAATTTGAGGTCTAAATCCTCAAATTTCAATATTCTGAGATTTTTTCCAAAATCCCCAATTCCACCATGAAAACCCTAGATTCTATGATGAAATCTTGTACAAAGAAGTTAATGAGTAAAGAAAATGAGTTAGAAATTACTTACTAATATTTTGGAGAAGAAAGAGTGTTTGGAAAATCACCTCTTACCTTTTTAGGGTTTTGAAAAATAAAAAATAACTGAAAATCCTGTTTAAATATACCCCTCCAAGACCCCCACCGCGGACAACACAAAAAGGGGGTGCGACCGCACAAGAGGCAAATTGGCTGCAGTGACATGCTTTAGTATTTTGGCCATAACTTTTTTTCTCTACAGATGTCCAAATTGCAATTTCTTTACCTTTCTGGAAACTAGACACGAAGGGATACAACTTTCGTTTTTGAACCATCTCAAAATTCCTTGTAGATCAAAAGATATAGGCCTCCGAAGTCAGGCCAATGAACTTGATCCTCACCGCGGACCGCACAAAATCGAGTGCGGACGCAAAGGCCCTCCGCGGTCAGCACAAAATCAAGTGCGTACCTTGCTGGTGGGTTCAGAGATCTGCACTTCTCTCACCTGTAATAACTATGTTTTAAGCCTAAAATTATCCCGGGACCTACCCGAAACTCACCCGAGCCCTCAGAACTTCAAATCAAATGTGCACACAACCTCGAAAACATCCTACAGACATATTCATGTAATTAAATCACCAAAATAACATCATAAACATCTAATTAAACCCCAAAATCAACGAAATTTCTCAAAACTTCTTTAAACATGAAATTTTGCATTTAAGGTTCGAATCACATCTAATGAAGTCTGTTTCTTACCAAACTTTACAGATATAACACAAATATTATATCGAACCTGTACCGAGCTCCGGAACCAAGATACGGGCCCGATACCACAGGTTTCACATAGAATTTTATTTTCAAAATACCTTATATTTTTCAGAAAATAATTTCTTTTAAAAATTCATTTCTCGGACTTGGGACCTCGAAATTCGACTCCGGGCATCGTCCAAGTCCCATATTTTCCTACGGACCCTCCGAGTCCGTTTACCAAAAATGTTGACCAAAGTCAACTTTACTCAAATTTCAACACAAAATTATCATTTTTATCAGTTTTTCACATAACGGCTTCCCGGCTACACACTCGGGCTGCGCACGCAAATCGAGGTGAGATAGAATGAGGCTTTCATGGCCTTGGAACACATATTTAGCTAAAAATATACGGGATGACCTTTTGGGTCATCACAATTCCTTGGTTTATAGAGAGCTCCTCACGTAAAGAAGAGGGAAATGCTACTAGGTATGCACTGAGTATATATGCTTCTCTTAGTCTACCGTAATCTGGTTAGCTTAATATGGTGCTTGATTACGTTGAGTAATTTAGGATCTTAAAATGGGATGCTCGAGACAAGTTATTGTGATTTGAAAGAGTCGTACTGATTCCAGAGTCCATATTTGTCACGACCCGAAATTCCACCTTTCAGACCGTAATTGCGTCTAACGTTGAACCCGCTAGACAAGCCAACGTACACAACACCTTGATAGTTTTAAAATTACTTAACAGTAATAAAGCAATTTTCTTTCAAACCTTTACTAAAATAACCAGAACCACTTCAAAAGTTTTATAGCAGAAATGTAATAATACTCTGAAAAACGCATAATGAAATGGTAAAGATAACAACATCGCAAAATCCCAAAACCGGGGTGTCACAACCTCACGGACTGTCTATAAGAATACTAAATACAAGTCTGAAAGGAAATACAATATTGTCTTTAGAACGAAAGGAGATATAAGACAATAGGATACTAATAGCAGGAGAGACTCCAGGGACCACGAACGCCAGTGGTATACCTTGAAGCTCGATGTGGACTGAAGGTGACTCCCTCAGAGCGATCCACGGGGTCCGGAAGCGGAATCTGCACAACATAGAGAAGTGCAGTGTAGTATCAGTACAACCGACCCCATGTACTGAGTAAGTGCCGAGCCTAACCTCGGCCGAAGAAGTGACGAGGCTAGACTTAGCAAATAACGTTCACCTGTCCTATTCTACAACACAAAATATAGATGACAAAGCAAGGAAGAATAACAGTCATATACGAGGAACATGAGCAAATAAAGGGAAAAACAATAAGATAGAGCAGTTAATTAACATCAAGTAAGAAAAGAAACAATTACCGAAAACTGATAAGGTATGAATGACATGTCTGAATGATAACAATAGCATGGCATCACCCTTCGTGCTTTTACTCTCTTCCTCACCAATGCAATGTATGTTGTAATCAA